>APFE031148263.1:4446-24134 GCA_000404065.3 Pinus taeda | reverse complement strand
TAATTTAATTTAATTAATATAATTAATTAAATTAAATTAAATTAATATAATTAATTAAATTAAATTAAATTAAATGATTTGCGATGATTAATTAATTAATTAATAAACCTTCTGACTGGAAGGTCTATTGATCTTGAGCTTCCGAGGGCGTCGAGGGGTTAATTCGTCTGATCAGGGGAAACCAGTTTCCACTTATTTCGCTTCCATTGTCCCTGTTGAGGTTCCGCGGGAATTTCATGATTTCAATGGCCTCTCTGATTTTTCTTTTATGATAATTGTCCTCCCTTGCAATTACCTTGGCGTCTTCCAAACACATATGATGTTTGGTCTTGGATGAGTGTTCTGCAAGGGTCGACGTACGAGATCTATCATTCTTTATGTCAGCTGCGTGTTCTTTAAGCCTTGTTTTCAGAGATCGACCTGTTTCCCCAATATAACTCTTACCACATGAGCAATCAATTTTGTACACTCCCTTGAGTTGTTGACGATCGATGTTGTCCTTAACTGACCTCATCATGAGTGTGAGCATGCAGGGACCTGAGCTCAACTATCTCGCCGTGGATAAGAAATCATATGCAGTATACAGGGCAGTGAAATAATTTAGATCCTACCTGCTGAAAAATCATTGCATAGTCTTTGTGCGGCACCCAACAATCAAATCGTTGCTTGTTCAACAAGAGCTGAGTGAAAGACATGAAAACTAGATGACAAGATTACAAGAGTATGATCTTGATATCAAGCCATTTCACACTGTCGAGGGTCATGGTCTCTACAGACTTGCAGTGGAAGCAGTACATGCACAAGAGGAAGAAGAAGAGCTCACTGGATGGGACCAAGAAATCGATATGTATAATGTAGTGCAAGCACCACCCACTTCGCACGACAACTCTTGATACGAAGAAGTGTGCCAGTACCCTGAGCATGACACCATGCCCTCTCACTTTTCCATGTGGCAGAAGAGAGCACTTTGACTCAAAGCCTTATCTTACTAGTTGGTGCATGGAGTGCTTTACAGAAAGCACAACAATGGAATTTTTCTCAGGTGCCTGGAGGCACAAGATTCAAAGAGAGTGTTACATGATCTACATGATGGGCCAGTTAGAGGTCACTTCACGGGTAACACAAATATGCATAAAGTCATGAGAATTGGTTTCTACTGGACCACATTGTTTAAAGACGCACATGCTTAGGTCCACAAGTGTTCATTCTGTTAGTGATGCACCAACAGAACTCAAAGGTCAGCAACCCCGCTGCAGCCTCTTGCAGTGGATGAACCATTCCAAAAGTGGGGATTAGAAATCATTGGGGAAATCTTCCCACATTCATCAAAGAATCACCACTACATCCTAACTACTACATATTACTTCACGCGGTGGACAAAAGTAATTCCTCTTAAACAAGTGAATGACTAAGAAGTCATGAACTTCCTTCAACAAAACATCATTTTGAGGTTTGGCATTCCTGTATCACCTGTTTTTGAAAATGAAACTTACTTCTCTTCATTTAAATTTTATGATTTTACATTGAAATAAGGTATTGTGCTTAAGAATTCAGCTAACTACTACCTATAGGGAAATGCTCTTTCCAAATCTACAAACGAGAATCTCATTCACATCATAAAAAAGACCATTTACTTTGAACAATGAAACTGGCATTCCGCTCTGGTGAACGCTCTTTGGGTTGACCAAGTTACACCTAAGTCCTCTCTGAACACGTCTCCATATGTCCTTTTATATGGAAAATAAGCCATCCTCCCACCAAATATCTACTTGCCTACTCTCTAGTTATCCCAAGAATCCCAAGGAAAGCCGTGTCTATTGGTTCAACGTAGGATGAACACATTACACAAGTTATAGGAAGAAGGGATGAAAGAAAAAGAAAAAAATTCACTCCATCAGAACCGTATCAAGAGATGGTTCGATCAAAAGTTTGTAGGGAACACCAGCTTCGTTGTGGGTGACTTAGGCTTGAAGTGGGATAAACCCCATTAAGACAAAGGAAAACACACGAAGTTCCAGTCGGTATGGATTGGTCCTTTCACAGTTCATGAAAAACTTGGCCAACACACGTATCGTCTACAATCACTTGATGAGAGGATTGACAACCTTCCTGTCAATGGCCAAGATTTAAATTGTTATTTTCAATGATCTGGGGCCGTGCCCCGCCCTATGTACATAGTCTTTTCATTGCTTGTTCTATTGTTTTACTTTGTTGTTTTCACTTTTCTTTTCTTTGCTGTTATGTCTTGTCATTTTTGTTTTGTAAATAAGTGTTGTCCTATACTGTGTTCTGGCTTTTGAATAAGTATGTGGCTGAAGCTAAAGAGTCTTGTGACACTGCAACACTTGGCCAATCCTGTGTTTGGCTTCTCTGTGTTTGGTTATAACTTTTGGCTGATGAAGACTTGATGGAAAATATGACCCATCTATAAGGGAAGCTCTGGTCAAACCATGAACCTATGTCCAAACTAGAAAACCCCATGCTTGTACTCAATCTTCTACTCTGTGTGTTCAATATTATCCAATGATTAGAATCAGAGAAGGGGAAAAATATAAATGAGCAAACCTAAATCAGAGGTCTTCCATTCTTCTCTGAAGAACAACCTCTTCTTCTCTTAATAAGTCGGGATCCCTCTTCCACCCAAAAATAAATAAGTGCCTATGCACATTTCTCTTTAAAAAAAATACAAAGGTGAAAGAAGAGAAAGGATTCCTACACAGAGAGGTGAAGCAGGAAACTCCACTGGGATACTGACTAGACTCACTAACAATGGAGAAATTCTTGTGTTCCTACGTGATTCCATTAGGGTACTATCCAGGCCTACTGGCTACGGAGCAACACCAGAGATGAAAACCTATACTCTGAAAATCTTAAGCTTGTGAGCCAAACTACCCTTCCCAATTTTGAAACATTGTGATCTAGTTGAAAATTTTGCTATGTTTGACGAGGTTGGCATAAGGTGGACCATGTATGTACATGGGGTAAGTGGGGAAGACAAAGTAACCTACACAACGCATCAATACTCCCTAAACGATCAAGGCCCTATGCTAATAATGAATCAAAACATATAAGTTAGTATTCAACTAATGTGTCGCCAAGTGTCGTAGCAACTGCATCACCGTCCAAAATTTTAGCCTGTATCCAAATTTCATATCCTTCCTTATTTTTTCCCCTGATGGTTGCAAACACTCGGGCTCATTCCATGAGCTCTTTTTGAGTCTTTACACCCTTCTTGCTTAATTGACCATTGGTCCTCTTTTGGCATGTTTATTGCTATGTCATGCTTGTGGTCTTGTTATTGACAATTATGAAGGTTTGTCTTTGTATGCATGAGTTGTTTTCGCTCTGTGAACATTGGTTATACTCACAAACAAAGTTGCACGCACTATCGCGCAAGTGTCATCACGGTCATTCGCAGATCTATCTCAAGTGTCGCACTTGTCGCTCTTAACCTTTAAGTTAGTCTTACTAAGCACATGTTTGTCTTGTTGGTTTGAGGTGTCATGTCATCGAGTCATGCTAGGTGTGTGATCACATTGTCATGTATGCACAAGTCCAATTTCTCTCACTTTAGCCATTTTTCTTGAAAATATATCGACTGAACAAACCTCCTTCAACCAGACCCTGAGCTACACTGCGCAGTATTAGCTCTCATACCTTGTTCTTCTACCCAAAACTACGCAGAGCTTGAGGCTGTCCCCGGGGCAACCTGCATTGCGCAATCCTAGAAGTGAGTAGGTTGAGTGTCTCCCAGAACTACACAGAAGTTGTCCCCAATTTTAATCCAATCCATGCTTCTCGTAAGATAACTGATCAAGCCTCCCTCTGGTCTACTAGAAAACTTGAACTGCACTGTGACCTGGGACTGCAATGCTCCCCAAAAATGTGCAGAAAATTTCCAGCTACCTACCGTACATTTTCTACAAAATCCACACAGTCATGTGAGTTAGGACTCTACTGCCTGTCACTACACTATTCCAAGGAATTGCGCAGATATGACAAACAAGCCCCTTACTGGCTTTCCCTGCTTTCCCTATGAAAATTGTGCAGTTTTGATTGGAACTCTCCCTGCTACCTGTTGTGTTGTACAATAACCCCCCATTTCATACAAATATTTATACAAAATCTCAATATGAAATGGGTCCCTTAAAAGATAAACTTAGTTAGATGTGTGAATAAAATGGTATGTACCTCATCACAAGAAAAATCCTTGTTAAAAGCCCCGATGTAAATAAATCATTTTATAGAACCTTTTAAATAAGAAATAAAGTGTTCCTTTATAATATTAAGAAATCATTCAATATTGCGATAAAGAAATCAGAGATCGCATATCGCAATATTAAGGGAAACACACAAGAAACAACACCTCACCCAATTCTCTGATTCGAAAAGCTAATCACGATCGGCAAATTGGGGAAGACAAATGCCAAACGGACAATAAATCGAAGCCCCTCAATTCCTTCGATGCGATAAAGCAAATTGAAATTGGCAAATCGGTCGTGTTAATAATAAAGGGACATATGAAGAGGACTAACCAAAACTCCAATGCGATAAAGCTAATCGCAATCGCCAATCGACACTCGCCCAAGTCACATGATAAAGGGATAAAGCCCATGCCAAATCCCGACTACGATCTATTAATTAGGCACACATTTCAAAAAGCAAATATACATTAAAGGAAGTTTGCATGCATTATATTGTATCACCTTGCGGTGATCGGAGATATTTAAAGCAAGTCTTAAAAGCCTTCCCTTTGACACTCCCGATCGCTGATTTGCGATTTATCGCCAATTGTCAATCAATAAAATCTAAGGCACACTTGAAACAATCATTCGGCATATAAATGAAGTGATGGGAATTTATGATGTTATTTACCACGATTGAAAGTTTAAACGACTATTCAATACTGTAGTTAAGGATGGATATTTCAAAGGATTTTATCCATGGGAATCCTTAACTATATTTTATTTTATGCCAATCGACGTAATTCTATTCATTATCATATTGGCTTAAAACAACATTTTCTTTGTATCACAGTTTGCAACTGTTTATGCAGACTTCTTCCGAAACCAGAGATCCAGAGAAAATGGGTAAGAAATCAAAGAAGTCCACAACAGTAGCTCCCACAGCAGTAGCTCATCGAGTCAAAGATCTCGGACCAAGCAAGAAAGGATTAATCTCAGATATGATGTGCTTTGGTCTAGGAAACACTAGCTGGGAGATCATTTACAATCTGATAAAGGCAAAGGAGCTTGTGGAATTATCAGAGGAAGCCACAACTGATTCTACTAACAAATCAGAAGGAACTCTTAAATAATTATCTTGTTCCTATCTACACAGAATAGTAGCGTGAGCTAAAATCTTGCCATATACTGACGTAGTAAGATGGGTGGTGGAAAAAATTCTAGTCTCAGATAGAACCTTTTGCACAACTGATGGAAGGATATTTGGCTCATTCTAGCCGGAAGATCTCAGAAAGATGTATCACTTACCTCAACTTGAGAAGCGATACAACAAGGCGTTCTTAGAAGTGTTTGCGAAGTAAAATGATTCATAGTCAGCCCCGATAAAGCAATGGAGATATTTCCCCGAAAAGCACAAGCACGAGTCATCAGGTAAGTACTTCGTTGACTCTCTCGCTTCCCCTTATTGTTATGTTGGGGCTATGATGTGTAGGATGTGGGGAATACATGATTCTGCCAAATTCACCATAGAAATGGTCCCCCTAATGGAAGCCGCAATCAACGGTTATGTGATGGATTAGGCTAATATATTGTCCAATAAACTAGCCACAACAATTATAGAGTACAAAACAAATGCGCATAAAAATTCTTGGATTATCCCCCCGTTCTATTACAATGCTTATATAATGGATACTATTTGCTTTAATTCTGAATATCCAATTCTCGGGTGGAAATGGACTCCTCAAGACCCAAATCTAATCCATATTTACCACCAGCATTTATGGAAGGCGCATTACAAAAATCATCTGTATAAAATTTACAATGGTTTTATTCTCCCTGTAAATTATTCTATTTTTAATAAACCTGCCCCAAGGATATCCCTTGAAGTAGAAATTGATTTGACAGCAGTAGGCAGTTGGTTCGGGGAGGAGAAATTTACTTATATAAGGCTTTTTGGTAGCCTTACCAAACCCCATGTTCTTCCCTTGTATGTGCCTGATAAATTGTTAGCTCGGGAGTTGGCCTACCAAATAACAATAGAAGGGACATCTAGAACCCTTAATGATTCAAAAAAACAAATGTGGCCAATCTTCCCTTTACGGTGCAGCATTTTCACTCCATATGACTACAAGCATGTAGAGAAGGAGACAAAAAATATGTTAATGCTGAATCTGGCCACAATTCCTAACAAGCCATATGATCCAAGACAGGTTGCTATAATGTCACATCTCAGGCCAAAATTGCTAAGTTTGATCATAAAGCCGATGAATTCGATGATCTATTTTCCTCAGCTGAATCATTATTTCAAGTTAAAACATGGGCCAGGATGAGGTATCAAGATGAAGGGCTAGAAACATTTAATAGGCTTAGGGACCAGAGGTTACAAACTCTACCCTTAGACCTGTTAGCCACAATCCTGGTATTCCAGTCAAGCGAAACTGAACAACAAGCTATTGATAAAGCTCTTGTAGTGGAAAACGTTCCTAAGAAGGAAAAAACACCAGAGCAGGAGCAAGAACAAGAAAAGGGCAGTGAACTTATTGATTCAGACATTCATATTGATCCCAAACTAATCAAAGAATGGCAACAGTTTGACTCAATTATCAAAGATACTGAGAGCTTGCAGGGATTTAGTACACCTGTAGTAACAACTGGATGGAAGACAACAACTAATACAGTTCCAACTGAAGGAACTAGCAGCCCATCCATGACCCAGACAGATGTTGAAATGATTCCAAAGAACCCTTCCAATGAGATTGTTTTACATGTAGAAGAAATACCACCCTTAGATGTCTTCTATAGCCCTAAGCATAGGGCTATAATAAAGAGACAAAGGAAAAAGATAAAACTTGATCAATCTTCTCTTTTACCTACACAGATGGAGATAACTAATGTGGTATGGAGAGAGGAAGTCAACCCTTTCGAAGATCTTACTAAACTCTCTCAGTATGCCGGGGCATATACAACAGCTACTATGGACAAGGCATCAGAAGTTAGCAATTTGCTTAAAGAAAAGGATCAAGTGATCATCTCACTGGAGACACGGGTATAGGAAAGACAACAGAGTATAGAGAAATTAGAGCAGCAGTTAGCAGCGCAATAGTCAAACGAACAATTAAACGAGCAATTTCTAAAAGAGAAATAGAAGATAGACTAACATGCAGTTGAAAAGCAAAAGGTGTTGTCTCAAGCATTGAACAAGCTAAAGACAATGAATGAACAGTTGAGCAAATCGAAAGATGAACAGATTTCTCAACTATCATTACAAATAGAATGGTTCAAATAATTTCCTCAAGTGGAGTAATTCAAATAAGAGGCTCTCCAAATTACTAAAGCATTATCTACTCAGTTGAACTTGTTATGTAAGAATATTTCTCTTGTGCCTCCCTTCTGTGAAATTGCCTCATCTATGATTGATAAGTCAGTTGACGACAGACAAAAGTTGGAGCAGGTAGATGAAACACTGACAGAGTTCCTCTCCTAGTAAGAAATCAAGGACAAGCTGCAAATCTGCCCCAAATTCTAGAATCACACAAGGAAATCCTGTTCCTCGAGTGGCAAACTCAACTGATGAAGGAAAAAAGGGCAACATTGAGATGTAGATTGGTGACTGGTAATCTAGTGGAATTGATTATAATACTCTTTATTTGTCAAATTAATTTCAGAATGTGCCCCAAGGAAATTACCATCAGTGAAATCATTGGAGCAGACATGGCAATAGGAGCTGGAAGAGAGGTAGAGATTAATCGCAGGCATCCAAACTTTAACATGGGAAAATTTTTGGTTCTTCCTTGTGAAACCATATAGTCAAAGGACAACAATCAAATGCCTAACCAATGCAATCTGTTACATGATTCCTGAAATTACTGATGCCACCTATACTGCCCAGCTGCATTCGCGTATGAGTCATCCTCTAGAACTGCAACCGATGCTCACCATATGCCAACTCAAGCCAAAATATAGTCAGCCGAAACAATGAACCATCCTTACTGACTACAAGAATATCTATTTCGGGGAGATTTTCATGTATTTGTGATTTGGTTACACCAGCTCACAACATTTTTATTTCATAGTTAGTTAGTTTAGATAGTATTTATAGACCCTTTCATGTTTTTAGAGAGGGTCCTAAAATTTTGTATGAAGACTTGGATTGGAAGTTGCACTATTGTGCTTCCAATATATATATATATATATATGAAACTAGACTTGAATTCTGAGCTTTTAATGAAGAGTACTTTTGTCTGATATGCACTACTGCTTCCTATAAAAGTATTTCCAAGTTAGAAAGCAAGATTCAAATGCCAATTCTTGTCGAAGGGGATTCAAGCACATATGGTACTATTATCTATGTTTTGCTTCATTCTTTTATGTGAACTAGCATTCATTCATTTTTCTATTATTGATGTATGTATAAGCTCTTATAGCAATCTCTTTTACTTATCACTGTTGAATGTTCAAGAGTTGTTATATTTCATCTTTATATGTGTCAATGATATATAAAGATTGGTGCAATAATGTTTTAATTATTACTTTGTTCAACTATTTGAACAAAGTAATTATTATATTAATGAATATTTTTGTTTAAAAGTAGAGTCATCTACATGCCTACTTTTTAATAAGAACCATTAAGAATTGCACTAAAACAGAGACTTCTCGGGATAGATTAGTTAATTACAGTATTGCATTTTACAATAAATATTTCAACATTTTCCATTAGATATAACTAAATCAAGCATTTATCCATCCCATTAATAAATCATTGGGAAACTAGTCCCATTATATCCCGTCGGAGCCACCACACCAAACGGAAAAGGAGTTGCCTTTAAGGTCCGAACCAGGTGGTTTTCCCTGATGTTGATACAATGATTTTCGAGGCATCAACATTTTTGGTGCTAGAAGGAGGGCATGAACTGTGAATGGCGAACAAACCCAAATCTACAACCCATTCCGAGAGTAAATCTCCCTCCACCTCACGTCCGACTTCTCCCTTGCAGGCTGGAACTCTAGTTTCCAAGCGAGAAGTAGAAGAGACAACAACCACTGCTCAACCCCAAAATATCTTAGAAAAAATAATTCCAAAATCTCCTGAAGTACATTCTCTCATCCACAAACTTCAAGGATTCTCAATATCTCCACAGAAATCTGAGGTATCTTAAGGCAGTGTAACTTCACAATTTATTCCTTCTCACCCTCTTACCAGACTTCAGAGTGAAAAACTTGGTATTGAACCTACTGAGTTACCTTTGCCTAAAAGGAAACAGGCAAGGAAAACAACTGAAGGATCTGATAGTGAAACTTTGTCATCATCATCATCCATTTCATCTTCTCTAGTGCAAAGTCAACCATCCACTCCACTCCAAATTGTTGTTCAACAGGGAACTGGAACTTCAACATCTACTTCTCAACCTCCTCAAACTTCAATATATGTTCCTTCCCAATCATCTGGAACTTCATCGGCGCTGTCATCTAGTAGTAGTTCGATAATGGAAAAGAATCATGGAACAATCTTAGTGCAGTCACGATGCCCGCACCATTAAACCCATTGCCAGCTCATCCTGAAAAATGGTTGCCGAAATTTAATCTAGATGCAAGCATACAGGCAGATGAACACATCAACAACTTTATGTTGGCAGTCAACTTAAAAGGAGTTACAGAAGAAGATGTGGTTATTGGACTCTTCCCTTATACCCTACAAGGATCAGCTGGGTCTTGGTATTTTTCCTTTCCATCGGGATCCATTACTAGTTGGAACATTTTTCAAGAACAGTTCTTGACTAAATATGGTGATGACAGATCTCTAGTGACGTTAATCAATGATCTTTCAAATCTTAGGATAGAGCCTAAAGAATCTATAAAAGAGTTCAATTCACGATTTAACAAACTCTTAAATAAGATTCAGACTGCCTCTAAACCTAGTGAGCAAGTTAGAAGCGAATGGTATATAACAACTTTACCCTCACATATAGCTATCTTTGTAGATAGAGCTACAAAACCAACTCTAGCAGAAAATATGAAAGAAGCACTCGTTGTAGAGAAATGCATCATTGCCTTAGAAAAGAAAGCTACTCTTGAAGAAATAAAATAAAAAAAGGTCTCCTTTAGAGATGATTCAAAGAAGAAAGTGGCTAAAGATCCTTATGATATGGAAGGTCTCCAAATAGTTCTGAAAACTATGTCAAATGAAATGATAGAAATCAAGAAGCAAATAACTGAGACTTCAACAAAAAGGCCATTTAGAAACTTTAAGAAACCCCAATCAAAGCCTCCAAATGATATATCCAATGCAAACTTAGACCCCGAAGAAGATGAAGAAGAAGAGACAGTCTTATCATCTGAAGAAACTGAGGAAGAGATAACTGTAGAATGTCATGGTATGTGGGACTTTATCTTGCCTAATTTTGATATAGAAAATGAATAGGAAGCTTTCCCTGTAACTACCAAGAGTAAAGGTACTCCTGAACCTATTCAAATAACTTAGAAGAAAAGAAATACAGGTACCACTACTAAAGAAAAAGTTCCCACAAAGAAGCCCATAGCGATACCTTCTCAAAATTAGCCATCAGTTTCAAATCTGCCTTCAACATCTAAAACGTTAGTAATTACAGACTCTATGGATTACAACATTATTGAAGACATGAAGAAAACAAAGGCAAACGTCACGATGTTTGAGCTTAGTAAACTCAAATATCAACAAAAATTGTTGCTTAAGGAGTTAGATGCAGTACCTTCTTCTCCTCTTCCAAATGATATACTGTCCAAAGATCCTAATGAAACAGGTAAACCACCTCCTGGTAGGGTAGAAGTCACTGATGTTGTTTTAATTAGAGATAGATCAAATTCCCATACTCTTCCTTTTCTCTTGACCTACGAAATTTATAATATAAATCTGCACAATTGCTTGATAGACTCAGGGGCTTCTTCAAATATAATGCCAGCCTCAGTTTGTTCTAAACTGAATATTGAACCCCAAAAGTCTACAATACATATTGTCCAGTTGGATAAAACTAAGGTCCAAGTATTAGGAGAAATCAATTCTATTACCATCAGCTTATCAGGTGACACAAGAGTTGTCCAGAGAATTGATATCTTAATCGCTGATATTCCTGAGTTCTATGGTTTGATTTTAAGTAGAGACTGCTCTGAGAAACTTCATGGTTACATTTCCACTGATTGGTCACACATGTGGCTGCCCTATAGAGGAAAGCCAAATCAAATCAAGATTGATCGGGAGAAACATATGACTCATACGGTTACTAAGTTTGAGCAAGAAAACCAGCCAATAGCATTCAACATCAACATTCTGGGTAACTATTCATCCCAATCATTCTTTGGAAATTTTACTGCTCAATCATCACCTTTTTCAGTTAATAGTTTCACATCTCAAATTGAAAACTTTTCCCAAATAGATACATCAAGGTGTGTTGAAATTTCTGAAGAAACTGTCAATAAAACTATAGATAAACCTTTGTTTTGGTCATTATACTTTGATGGGTCTAAATCTAATGAAGGTACTGGAGCAGGATGTATTTTAGTTAGTCCCAAGGGAGAAAAGACCATGTTATCATGCAGATTAGAATTTGAGTGCAGAAACAATACTGCTGAATATGAAGCCTTGATTCAAGGACTTTATAAAGCCATCGGCCTTAAAGTTCAATATTTGAAAGTGTTCAGTGACTTTGAAATTGTTATAAGACAAGTCAAAAATACTATTCATTGCCTTTCTAGTCATCTTAAACATTATCAATCCTTGGTGCAAGACCTTGTATCTCATTTTCTAGCATTTAATATTTCTCCCATCCCAAGATCTCATAATGCAGCGGCAGATTTACTAGCTAATGTTGCTTCTAAACTCCTGCCATCTAAAGATTACAATCCTGATAGGTTTTCAATAGAATTAATTTTCAGGCCAGTGATTCCTGACACTGTCACTCACTGGTGAGTGTTCAATCATGATGATGACATTTTAAATTTCTTAACTCTTATAAGTCCTATGATGATCAAATTATTGATGAAAGTGAGCATGATCTTTAAATGAAAGAAAAGCTTGAAGAAAACTCAATACCCAAACCAGTGGTCAAACTTGAAGATCTTTATGACATTAAATATAGATTTAAACAAGTTACTAATTCAAAGCTTCAAAGTTCTACTTTGATATTTGAATTAATAAACCTTGGTACTGAGGAGAATCCACAAATATCAATTTGGGATTAGGACTTACACCAAAAG
Organism: Pinus taeda; assembly: GCA_000404065.3. Lineage (NCBI taxonomy): Eukaryota > Viridiplantae > Streptophyta > Pinopsida > Pinales > Pinaceae > Pinus > Pinus taeda. Next base: position 11,724 of record APFE031148263.1, on the reverse strand, counting down.
AAAGAATTACATTTATCAAATTATTGCATAAATATAAAAAATTCTTTGCTTGGAAATACGAGGATTTGAAAACATATGATACATTTATCATACAACATACAATTCCGATGATATCTGAAGAAAAGCTAGTACAACAAAAATTAAGGAAGATTCATCCTAACTTAGAGAGTCAGATAAAAGCTGAATTAAACAAACTCTTGAAATCTAAGATAATTTTTCCTATTAGACATTCAAATTGGGTGTCCAACATGGTGCCAGTAAGGAAGAAAAACTCTCCATTCGGTAGCTGGTTCTGAATTAATGTCCTTCCTAGACGGTTTTTCAGGGTATAACCAAATTTTGGTCCACCCTAATGACAGACTTAAGACTACCTTCAGAACCAAATGGGGAACTTATGCCTATAAAAAAATGCCTTTCGGATTAATCAATGCTGGAGCTACATTTCAAAGAGCAATGGACATCGCATTCAAAGGCCTAATCAATAAATCGGTAGTTGTCTACTTGGATGACATTACTATTTTCTCTAAGAAAAGATCAAATGACTTATATGATTTGAAACAAATCTTTGAGCGCTGCAAAAGGTATGGCATTTCACTCAATCTTAAGAAGTCATTTTCTTCTCTTGACCAAGGTAAGCTCTTGGGTTTCATTGTGTCAAAGGATGGTATTTATATTGATTCAGATAGAATCAAAGAGATTTCTTATATCCTATTACCACATAATAAAAAAACAATGCAATTGTTTTTAGGCCAGATTAATTTTGTAAAAAGATTTGTCCTAGATTTTTCGCAGATTGTTTTAGCATTACAAACCATGATTAAGAAGAATTCAGTGTTTAAATGGGGATATATAGAAAAGGAAGCTTTTGATTCGATCAAGCAAGCAATCATAAATGCTCCTGAATTAAACACTCCCGATTTTTCAAATCATTTCATTCGGTATACTCTCGCATCTAATTCATCTTAGGTGGCAGTGCTGACACAAATCAATAATCAAAACTTGGAAACACAAATTTCATTTTATAGTTAAAACCTTCAAGGTGTTGAACTCCATTATTCCGAAGTTGAAAAACAAGCCTTTGCTGTATATAAAGCCATTAAACACTTCAGGCCGTTTCTCTTAAAGGCTCATACAAAATTTATAGTCCCTTTTTCAACAGTAAGACAGTTACTAGCTCAAAAAGAATTGGGAGAAAAAAGGGCAAATTGGGTCACAACATTACAAGAATATGATTTGGACATAAAACCAACAAAGATTGTCAAAGGCCAAGGTTTTTGCAGGTTGTTAGCAGGAGCTTCTAATATTCAGGAACATAAAGATACAAGTGGTATTGAAGGAATCAATGAGATAAGTAAAATCAAACTTGAATCCCAGTATGCAGATTTGATATTCTATTTAAAAAATGGGTACGCTCCTTGTAATATTTCCTACAAAAATAAACATGTCATAAGACTAAAAGAAAATAATTTCATGATTGTTGATGATGTGTTATTTAGACGGAATTATGATTCAATTTTGTTAAGATGCTTAGAAAAACCTGAAGCGCAAAAGTTCTTGCAAATACTACATGATGGTCCGACAGGAGGAAATTTTGGAGCTGATACAACAACCCATAAAATCATTCATGCTAGGTATTATTGGCCCACTTTATTCAGAGATACTCATGAATATGTAAGGAAATGCCAAACATGTTAAACTACCAGTGGAAGACAAAAGAAGTCAGCTTTTCCTTTGCAACCAATCAACATTAAACAACCCTTTGAACAATGGGGATTGGATATCATAGGAGAATTTATTCCACATTCATCCAAGCAACATAGGTATATCTTTACAGCTATTGATTACTTTACTAAGTGGGTGGAAGAAATCCCTTTGAAGACAACAAACTTTGAGGCAATCATTGAATTCATAGATCAGTTCATCATTACCAGGTTTGGTGTCCCAAACACTCTTATTTTTTATAATACATCTTACTTCTCTGGTAATTCTATACTTGAATTTGCTATCAAAAGAGGATTCAAATTGAAATATTCTGCAAAATACTACCCTCAGGGTAATGGTTTAGCGGAATATACCAATAAAAATCTTATCAAAATCATTAAGAGAACTATTGAACAAAATCATAAAAACTGGCATAAGTCTTTGATATTTGCATTATGGGTAGACTGTATAACACAGAAGGCTTCAATAGGCACTTCTCCATTTAATCTAGTATGGAAAGGAGGCTATCATACCATCAAATTTAATACTTCCATCACTAACCTTAGTGCTGTTTATTGAAGAAAACCCCTCATCTTCCATTCAATTAAGACATGATCAGATCCTTAAACTAGAAGAAGAAAGGGAGAAATCCCAAATTACACATGCAAAGCATCAACAAATTATGAAATATTCTTTTGATACAACTTCAACGGGCTCAAAACATTTACAATTTGGTGATCTAGTTTTGAAATGGGACAAAGCCCATGAGGATAAAGGAAAGCACACTAAGTTTCAGAAAATGTGGCTTGGACCATTCCAAATCAGTGAGAAGATAGGCACATCTACATTCATATTACAAGATCTATCAGGAAAGAGATATTCTCTTCCTGTCAATGGCCTTATTTTGAAAAAATTCTTCAACTGAGGAGGTAACCTCTTCTCACTTTGTAAATATTCAATTTCCAGTTATATTTGTGTAGTTATTCTTGTATTAAGAAATAAAGGTTGTAAATAGCCTGCTATTGGTTCTCACTATATTGGAAAAGTCACTCAAAAGAAAATAGTCTTAATATTTACTTTTGATAGATGAAAAGCCTTGAAGGAAAATGAAAATTCTAGGGAACTAGGTATAAGTGAGTTCTGAAAACCCTTTTCATTTTTTTAAAATCTTCTCAAAACTTAAAAATATTGTAGATCATTCTAAAAAGTTTTAGAAACCTAAAAACAATTATCAATACAAAGCAAAGACTGATTCAAGCCTAGCATCTTCAACTCTCAAAGTGTCATCCATGTTCTCTTAAGGAGAAAATTATTCACCCCATCCAACAAAGTTTATGATTTTTTAGAGTGTAATTCTAAAATATATTTGATACAAAAGATAAGAGGTCTTATCATAAGCCTGCTTACCATGTTCATAGGGGACTAGTTCAACTGACATTACCAATACTACATATTAAAACAGGGTAATGGCTTATTGTTATAAGACAAGGGGTCTCATCACGAGCCAACTTGTTCAGTTAAATTACAACCAGTGAATGGCATTGTCAACCACTGGCCACCAAACCAGGACAATGGATTTTTATCTTACAAGATAAAGGAAAAAGAAAATGAAATACAAAAAAAGTGGGAACATGTCTTTTGGATTCATTCTTTTAAATTATACTCTGAAATGGATGGAACAATGAATGATTAAATGGTTAAAATGTAACCTTGCCAAGACTATGGACATTTGCTGGCAGCAGTGGCTCTACCTGTGACAAAGGAGTCATTATACAAGCTAGGTGAGGGAAGTATTTTGTTTTATCATTATAAACCAAGTAAGGTTTACTTAAAACTTAGGATGTATTTAATTTTAAGATGAGAAAGAAATAACACAAATTAGTTTTCATTACATTTAGAATTTATAATTACCTAGTTATATTATATTTTCTCGATCTACTAAGATTTTCAGATTAAGAAGTTAAAGTTTTATATTATTTTCTCAGAGATAATTGTTTCTTTTAGTGAATCGCCAATTGTTGTGCTGTACAACAACCCCCCATTTCATACAAATATTTATACAAAATCTTAATATGAATGGGTACCTTAAAAAATAAACTTAGTTAGATGTGTGAATAAAATGGTATGTACCTCATCACAAGAAAAATACTTGTTAAAAGCCCCAATGTAAATAAATCATTTTATAGAACCTTTTAAATAAGAAATAAAGTGTTCCTTTATAATATTAAAAAATCATTCAATATTGTGATAAAGCAATCAGAGATCGCATATCGCAATATTAAGGGAAACACACAAAACACAACACCTCACCCAATTCTCTGATCTGAAAAGGTAATCGCCATTGGCAAATCAGGGAAGACAAATGACAAACGGACAATAAAATGAAGTCCCCTCAATTCCTCCAATGCGATAAAGCAAACCACAATTGGGAAATTGGTCGTGTCAATAATAAAGGGACATATGAAGAGGCCTAACCAAAACTCCCGATGCAATAAAGCTAATCGCAATAAGAAATCGGCACTCGGCTGAGTCACATGATAAAGGGATAAAGCCCATGCCAAATCTTGACTGTGATCTATTAGTTAGGCACACATCTCAAAAAGCAAATATACAGTAAAGGAAGTTTGCATGCATTATATTGTATCACCTTTCGGTGATCGAAGATATTTAAAGCAATTCTTAAAAACCTTCCCTTTGACACTCCCGATCGTCGATTTGCGATTTATCGCTAATTGCTGATCAATAAAATCTAAGGCACAATTGAAACAATCATTCGGCATATAAATGACGTGATGGGAATTTATGATGTTATTTACCATGATTGACAGTTTAAACGGCTATTCAATACTGTAGTTAAGGATGGATCTTTCAAAGGATTTTATCCGTGGTAATCCTTAACTATATTTTATTTTATGCCAATCAACGTAATTCTATTCATTATCATATTGGCTTACAGCAGCATTTTCTCTGTATCATGGTTTGCAACTATTGGTGCAAAATTATTCTGAAACCAGAGATCCAGAGAAAATGGGTAAGAAATCAAAGAAGTGCACAACAGCAGCTCCCATAGCAGTAGCTCATCCAGTCAAAGATCTCAGACCAAGGAAGAAAGGATTAATCTCAGATACGACATGCCTTGGTCTAGGAAAAACTAGCTGGGAGAGCATTTACAATCTGATAGATGTAGAGGAACCTAAGGAATTATCAGAGGAAACTACAACCGATTCTACTAACAAATTGGAAGGAACTCTTAAAGAATTGGCTTGTTCCTATCTACACAGAATGCAATGTGAGCTAAAATCCTGCCATATACTGACTTAGTAAGATGGGTGGTGGCAAAAATTCCAGTCTCGGATAGAACCTTTTGCATAGCTGATGGGAGGATATTTGGCTCATTCCAGTCGGAAGATCTCAGAAAGATGTATCACTTACCTCAACTTGAGAATCGATACAACAAGGTATTCTTATAGGTGTTCGCGAAGGAAAATGATCCAGAGTCAGCCTCGATAAAGCAATGGAGACATTTCCTCGAAACACAAGCACGAGTCATCAAGTAAGTACTCTATTGACTCTTTGGCTTCCCCTTATTGTAATGTTGGGGCTATGATGTGTAAGATGTGGGGAAAACATGATTTTGCCAAATTCACCATAGAAACGGTCCCCCTAATGGAAGCTGCAATCATCGGTTATGTGATGGATTGGGCTAATATCTTGTCCGATAAACTGGCCACCAAAATTTTAGAGTACAAAACAAATGCGCATAACGCTTCCCGGATTATCCCCCCGTTCTATTACAGTGCTTATATAATGGATACTATTTTCTTTAATTATGAATATCCAATTCTCGAGTGGAAATTGACTCCTTAAGGCCCGAATCCAATCCATATTTACCAAGAGCAGTTATGGAAGGTGCATTACAAAAATCACCTGTATAAATTTTACAATGGTTTTATTCTCCCTGTATATTATTCTATTTTTAATAAACCTGCCCCAAGGATATCCCCAGAAGCAAAAATTGATTTGACAGCAGTAGGCAGTTGGTTCAGGGAGGAAAATGTACTTATATAAGGCTTTTTGGTAGCCTTACCAAACCCCATGTTCTTCCCTTGTATGTGCCTGATAAATTGTTAGCTCGGGAGTTGGCCTACCAAATAATAGTAGAAGGGATATCCAAAACCCTTAAGGATTCAAAGAAACACATGTGGCCAATCTTCCCTTTACGGTGTGGAATTTTCACTCTACATGACTACAAGCATGCAGAGAAGGAGACAGAAAAGATGATAATGCTGAATCTAGCCACAATTCCTAATAGGCCATATGATCCAAGACAGGTTGCTTATAATATCACATCTCAAGCCAAACTTGCTAAGTTTGATCATAAAGCCGATGAATTCGATGATCTATTTTCCTCAGCTGAATCATTATTTCAAGTTGAAACATTGGCTAGGATGAGGTATCAATATGAAGGGCTAGAAACGTTTAATAGGCTTAGGGACTGCTATGGGGTAAAATACACGAGATGAAAATTACCCTCGAAATTCTTCCCGGGACTTCCAACAGACCGTAAGGTTATCTGCAAAAGGTGCTTGTTATACACATGCTCATCTATCTAACATATATTGACAGTATATGGAGAAAGGATCACCTTTGGTTCTTTCTAGATTCGCTTGGGGATCTTCGTGCAGTAAGAAGAACTCCTAACCAGCTCCAAGACGATTCCTGCACAAAAGAACGAAGCAAACAAATCACAACATATACTTATGACAATTAATGAAAGAATCCGTAACAAACATGTATAAATGTGTAACTAATCTACTCAACACAACAAGCATCAGAATGGACAAATAAATGCACAATATCACCAACACTTAGAGTAGTGGAACACAACTGTAGTCCTATATACAGAAGAGTGATTACAACAACCCTATTGCATCAACCTTCCTTATCCCTTCTTCCTCTCTCTCTCTCCTTCTTTCAGCTAACTCCTTCAAGAATATGACAATATCACAACAGCACCATGTACTATCCTTCTAAATGCTCTAACCTTTGTGAAATGGCCCTCTCATTGCTTAAATAGCAATCAAATTAGGGCTTCCCAACTCCACCTATAGTTCATTTGGATAAAGACCATGAACCTGCCTCTTTTACCAGCTTTTTCCCATTTGCCTCTATTTCCGGAATAGAATCTCTCCAAATATCTTGATTTTTGGTTGGATGATGCAGTTTTAAAGACAGTGTTCGAGAAGGATACCTGCAAGATGGTTCAAGGAGCACTGGTATTGATGCGGGGAGTTCGGATTGGAACTCTGTACACGCTGCAAGGTAGCACTGTTGTTGACGGGTGCAATAGTTCTATGGTTCCTGAAAATGGAGTAGAAAATCTAGTGGTCTCTGGATAGAGGACCATGTTGTGGCATCAAAGGCTTGGACATATTGGAGAGAAGGGCGTTCGAATACTTCCTGGTAAAGGTATGGTAGAAGGTATGAGTAATAGCTCTTTGGATTTTGATTTCTGTGAAAATTGTGTATATGGCAAGCAAAATCGGGTGAGTTTCCCCTCTGGTGGTAAGAGGACGA
>APFE031148257.1:2324-19687 GCA_000404065.3 Pinus taeda | reverse complement strand
CATCACAGTGTTTTCCAATTAGATAATTAACACCTAGATCACCTAAGAAGAGTTTTTATTAAATGTAGAAAACTTGGCATTTCCTTGAATAAAAAAAAAGACACTCTTTGGGCTAGAAGAAGTAAACTCTTGGGACACATAATATCAAAATATGGAATCAGAATAGATCCAGCTAGAATAGAGGCAATCCTAAACATCACTCATCCTAGAAACATAAAAGAATTACAATCATTTTTAGGCAAAATAAATTTTCTTAGAAGATTCATTTCTAACTTAGCAGAATTAATCAGAGAATTAAATAACATGTTAAAGAAATATTCAGCACTTAAATGGACAGTAGAGGCTAAATAGTCTTTTGACGCAATCAAAGAAGCCCTTACTAAAACACCAGTCCTCATAAGTCCTGATTTCAAAAAAGATTTTATAATTTTTTCTTTTGCTTTAGAACATACTATTGCAGCAGTCTTGTTGCAAAAGAATGATCAAGGTTATGAGCAGCCTATTGCATTTTTTAGCAAATCTTTAAGAGATGCTACACTAAAGTACAACATAATGGAGAAACAAGCACTTGCTTTAGTGAAATCTATTAAAGATTTCAGAGTGTACATCTTATACTCACACATCACTGCATATGTTCCAAATTCAGTAGTAAAGGATATCTTAACACAGAATGGGCCTGAAGGAAAGAGAGGAAATGGATTGCCACAATTTTGGAATATGACATAGAAATAAATTCTACAAAACTTATCAAAGGCCAAGGTTTAGCTAAACTCATGGCTGAATCGAACTGTCAGACCTTAGATATAAATTTCATTAGTACCCTAGATGATTAGGAAGAGATGGTGACTCCACAGATCAATGAAGCTTTCATAGATTCACCTTGCTATGCAGATATCATATTTGTTTTACTAAACCTACAAGCTCCTCGTGGTTTATCTAGAACTAAAAGTAGGATTTTGAAAATGAAATCAATGAAATATTGTATCATATACAATGCTTTATTTTCGAAAGATAACGGTGGCATTTTGTTGAATTGTTTATTAAAAAAAGAAGCTGACAAAGTTATGCAAGAATTTCATGTAGGGGATTGTGGAGGACACCTATACTCGAAAACAACTACTGATAAGATTTTAAGGGCGGGTTTTTACTGGCCCACCCTTTTTGCAGATGTCAAGAAATATGTGACCTCCTGTAACAAGTGCCAAATATTTGAAGGTAAAAAGAAACTTTTACCATTACCTCCCAAACCCATCTCCACAAAAAAAGCCTTTTCAACAATGGGGTTTGGATTTCATTAGAAAAATTCACCCATCCTCCTTAGCCCAACATAAGTGGATTTTGACAGCCACTGATTACTTTACTAAATGGATAGAAGTCACGCCTTATAGACAAGCCACAGACTATGTCATCATTTCATTCCTTGAGAACAACATCCTTTCAAGATTTGGATAGCCCCAAATGCTCATTACTGATAATGCAGCTGCTTTCAAATCCAAGAAAATGGTAGAATTTTGTAACAGATATCACATTACCCTTGGCCATTCCACTGCCTATTACCCTCAAGGTAATGGACTTGCAAAATCCTCAAACAAAAGCCTTGTTAACATCATCAAGAAACTGCTAGAAGACAACAAGAAGACTTGGAAAAAAAGGTTGGTTAATGCCTTATGGGCAGATAGACTAACTACCAAAAATTCCATTGGTACATCTCCTTACCAGCTAGTATATGGAGTGGATGCTATTTTTCCATCATCTTTAGGAGTACCAGTGATGAAAATGATTCAAGAGTTGCAAGTAGAACCAAATGATATCCAAAGGAGGATAAATCAAACAATACATTTGCAGCAAACCAGAGAAGAAGTCTATGTCAAATAAAAAATGATCAAGGAAAAAATCAAAAATATTTTTGACAAGAAAACCAAAGATAATGATTTTTACATAGGTGAAAAAATACTCAAATGGGATTCTAGAAGAGAAGAGAAGGGTAAACATGGTAAATTTGATTTCCTATGGCAAGGCCCTTATACCATTTATGGTTAGAGAGGTAACAATTCATTTTTATTGAGACAGTTAGATGGGACAAATCTACCAGGAGGACCAGTCAATGGTAGAATGTTGAAGCATTACTTATCCACAGATTAACAGTAGTTCATTTGTTTACTTTGCTCATTGTATATAACATTGAAAAGTTTGGCTGGATTGGATGGTAATCTTTTGAGGTTGAAGCCCGAAGAGAAGGCCCTGAGCTTTGAAAGGTGTACCATCATATGTATGAATAAAGCAGATCACAGAGGAGCAGTTACAAGGCAACCATAATCAAAGTTTCAAAGGCTACTGATCTTAAAGTTCTTGACATTTCACTAGGAAATGTCATACCCATGTGGAGCCATTGTTAGGGTCCTATAACAATAGGATTGATAATTTTGAATTGGCTATGGTTAGTCTTGTAATATTGTACATACTTTTGCTTTTTGCAAAATGTTTTCCCATATTAAAATTTAAAAATGCAAAGAGGTTATGTCCTAAAAGAATAATGAAAGGACTAAAAGAAATAAAAAGATCAAAAAAGTAAAAAATATGAACCCCACAAAAAGAGATAAAAATAGATCTTGAAAGTGTGCAAATTCAAATTCCACTCCTTTTACTTTACTTTGAAAAATAATATTGTGTGCAACTTGTCAAAATGCCACAACTCAAGATGGTCAAATAGTTTAATCTTGATTCATTCATGCTTTAAATTTCATATTGACAGATAGAGAATAAAGATCTAGCCAAACTGTTTAATCTTGGTAGATCAGTAGTTAGGTAGAGAATAATAATGAGCTCATCAATTTAATCTGAGCCATTGGAAGTTATAGGGTTAGAATTAGATAGTTTCTTTATCAAAGAGAAAGAAATGAAGGGTCAGCAAGCTCAAATGCAACCAATGAATGAAGAGAAAATGCTAGGGTAAATAAAGGGTAGGTAGAAGAAGTTTTGCAAGTGCACAAGGTTGGTAAATTAAAAATCACTTTCATCATGCTTAATCCTATGTTTCATGTGGAGGAGGAATTGTCAAAGAGAAAGGACATTCACTAAAGCTTATATATTAATTTTCCCTCATCTCACTAGACCCCCCACATGCTTAGTTTATTAATTTCCCCTCATTATCCCTTCATTAGTTAAAAGAAAATCCTTTCCCTTCATTTTGACCTTTTCCTGTTTGTTTCACACATTTCCCCACACATTACCCTTCAAAAATCATCCCCCCTTCCCAAAAAACCTTTCCCTCGCATGAAACACATTCCCATCACAAATAATACATTCCCCCCTTATTAATTTCCCCTTTCCCCCTTAAAAACCCACTAAACCCCTTTTATTCTAAGTTATTTCCTAAACTATACCCCCACATTATGTAATTAAAGCCCCCCACATTATAATTCCCCAACAACCTTTTTAACTCACCAAACCTTGGTGTATAGTTAAAACCCTCTGCCATATAAACCCATGGTCCCCACCTTTATTAATGCCATTTTTTATATTAAAATCTCGTGATTACTTTTAATTAATTATAATTCATTGTAATTAAACCTCGAGCCCGGCCAACCACATCCCAACTCCATCCGTGCAACTTCGTCGCCCGATATCCCTCTAATCTCCCACCTCCAGATCCAATTGCGCATATCCATATCGCACAGTTTCATCATCCGACAGTTAATGGTCCAAAAACACGTGAGATTCGTAGTTTTGGCTGAGCATTGTTTGGCTAAGTGGCAACACCAAGTTATATCATGTGCTCGTGAAAAATATTGCCCGCCACCTAAAAGCGGTGCGATATGGCACAAAACTGCCTCCCCGTGTAAAAGCAAAACTGCCCACTATTCATTTGCCAATTCTCGCACCAAAATGTAATTGTTATTGGTTAATAGGCCAAAAAAACCCCATTTTGCTCTTCTCACTCATTTTCGATGCAAACCTCTGTTAACCAATTATGTAACCATTGAACCTCTATGCAACCATTTTTACTACCTTTTGCAACTAGAAGATGCTACAGACACCAAATTGGAGTAGCAAATACATAATTCAAGCCTCAGAAACCTCTGTTGCTACCACAGAACCCTGTCTGTGCACCATATCATCAATTTCCAGTTATTCTTGAAAGAACCAAAATGACCATGTAAATTTGAGCTATGCACAGTAATTATTAAATGGTTAATTAATTAAATTAATTAAAGAACCTTGCTAAATTGAAGAAAACTTATTGTGCATCCAAACCCCTTTTCTACAGATTGTGATTACACTCCCCACTGTTCCAGACCTTCTAGCATTACTCCTAAAGCCACATAAAAGCAATTCTAATGAATAAACCAAAATTTGGCTTCCCAAAGCTCTCTGGATGTAAGACCTTTGCAAACCCCTCACCTGGATATTGACCACCTCCCATTAGCCGATAGAGAATTTCAAATTAAAGACACTGCTTCCCCTAACTACCTACTAAAACTCCACTGCCGGAGTAAAGATAAATTCCTTAACCAGAATGATGGCATTCACTTATGGGAATCAAATTTTCCCAAGTACTTGTTCCCACATGTACACATATTCCCATAAATCATCCATTTATGCCAAGCTTGCTATGTCCCAAGTCAAAGAGCCATAGTCTCCCCTGACTAGCAAGTTTTATTCACTATTACTGCAGAGTCAATAAATCAAATGATGTAGATCCAGCTAAGCCCAAATGACACCCCACTTTCCATTGAAGCTTTACTTGAACTCTACACCAATTTAGACCTTCCCAATAAATCTCAGATCTTTCATACTTTCATCATAGAGGAGTCTCATACTCCTACATATAGTCCTCCATATGTTGCCACCATTTTCTCTAAGAGAGGTAGACAAATAATAACCATGCTCTCTTGCATTCTAGGATACACCATCGATGAGCATGTGGATGAGGTTGTTCTTGCTTTCCTTTCTATATTTTACCCAGGCAAGCCTCCAGCTATAGTTTACAACTTTTCTCAGTTCTTGGCAGACAGAATCCATGAACATTTTATCGGACTGCCAAATGAGAGAGTATTCAAATACTCATCAGTATTGTTTCACATGTTCTTATACTTTCATTCAGACAAGTTTCTAGTCATCATCCAAAAGTTAAACACCAAGGGCAATCCAAGATCTGTCATCTTTTGGACACCATTGATCCGAATATATTCCATTGTTTTTACTTGTAAAGAGTTCATTGATTCATTTATTCATCCAGTTGTAAACATGCTAACCAGTAGCTATCAACCTAGGATCAATGATGAGATTAAGAGAGTTTTACAGTTGGCTAAGAACAGTAGAATGGGAGATTGGCATCTGTACCAGGACCACACAGAAATCAGGATATATGGATGCCATCTCACTCCATACAAGCTGCCCAAATACCTCCCCATGAGGATATTTGCATTAGAGTATTTCAGGCAAATCATAAAATCTGACGAGGTTAATTTTTTGTCAGCTAGGAAGAAAACTCAGTTTAAAATCAAAAACCAATTGGGTCATGTCATTTGCAATAATAGGTAATATGGACAAGAGGCAGAGAAAATCTTACAACAAATAAACTTCAAAAGCAGTTTCATGTGGCAGTATGATCCTAATGGAGTCATAAACAAACTAAGGCTCAAATTCAAGTTAATTCCTTTCATACATGAGCCCAGGCCAAGCATTGAAAGATATGCCAACGAGTTAGAATTGTTGGATAATACTTTGATAGATGTGGAGAATACTTTAATAGATGTGGAAAATTAGATTGATACTAGTTCCTTTCTGCAGTTTCCAACCCTACATGAACAAATGGGTATTGCTCCCATTATACAGACTCCAACAAATGAGGAAAGAAATGTAAAAAGAATGAGGGAAGAAGGTTCTAGCTTTGGGATGGACACTACAGATGACAGGTTTGAGATTAGTTACAGGAAGAGGCCCAAGCTTAATCCTCTAACTGAGCAAGAATACACCTTTGAGACAGTTGAAATCACTGATACTGACACAACGGTTGGAAGGAGTAAAGGTATAATAGTTTCATAGGAAACTAATCAGCCTTCTAACTCAAACACTCAAATCATTGAAAAAAAACTTAGTATTGAAGTCTCTTCATCCAGCAAGCCAGTAGATAAATAGAAAGATATAAAAGAGAAGTACAAGGAAATCAAGTTGAGAAATGAGGCATTAAAGGCTGAAACTTATGCCCAATACTTCAAACAAACACATGCAAATCAGAATTGATTAATGTCAACCTTTGACATTAAGACTGGTAAGATGTAAATGACCTTTATGCAGCCTACAGTCCAGTAGCCCAGATCATCAGCAGACTACAAGAAAACATATTTTGAAGTTTTGGCTAGGGATGTCACCCTATTGACCAAATTGATTTCCATAAACAGGCCGGTGAAATGATTTACTCCATAATGACTAACAAAGCAATGACTGTGTAGAAACTTTAAAGCTCATGAGATAATATCACAACACAGTTTAAGTTAGAAAAGGCATCCTCACAGACCAAGGATAATAGAATCAAATCACTGGAAGACTTGGTGATAAATATTGGATATAATCCAAGTGACCTCAAGGCAACAGAGAAATTGATAAAGAAGAAAAATGAGGATATTTCTACTTTGAAGAAGCAACTGAAGCTGCCTCATTCAAAAAATCCACAGAACAAGGAGGTCCTCGAGAGCCAAACCCAGCAGGAGGAAATGCTGGATCTCATTCTTCAATTAAACGCTCAATTGAAAGAAATAGAGGAGGAAATGGATGAGTTAATACAACTGAAACAAGCTAACCTTGAGACAGTCACTGCCACTGTTATTCCTACAGTCATTACAACAATTCCTTCAACTTTTGCAGCTTCATTGGCCCCAACAGCTCCACTAGCTACAACACTTCCAGCTGCAACAACAACTACATCAACAATAGATTCAACAATAGCAACAACTCATCCAAGTGATGAGGCAAGTAAACTGATCAAAGCCATGGAGGACATGTCCATTTAGACCACTCAAAGAATAGATAAGAATTCTAGAGGATAAGAAGAAACTGGCTCAGATTATGTACAAAAATGAAGTACAGAAGTCAAATAAGTTGAATGTGAGAATAACAAACTTGGAAAAAGAATTAACATTGAAGGAGCCATTTTCCGAAGCAAAAGAACAACTATGGGCTAATATCATTAATCATGTCAATGATATTTGGCCATCTATACAATTCATGTTTGAAAAAAATGATTTAGTCAAAGAGGCTACTAAAGCAAGTCAAAGAGTTAAGGTCGAACTTGGAGACATGCCAGAAGAAGCCCCAAGAATAATCCAATTCCTTAACTCTAAGAATAAATATGAATTACAGGAGCTGGACATAGCTGACAGGACTGGTACTATACTAGAGGTAAAGAAAGTGATCCCAAAGAGGAACTTAACGATGTAGCTGGAGGACAATTGCCAAACCATGGAGCTCGCTATAGGTAGGTTCATGGTTAAATTCGATGCTTTAAGGTAGAAAGTTCTGCCAAATCCATCGGTAATAAATGATAGGTTAATGCCACATGAAGACTATAACAGGAAAATCATAGAAGTGGCAAGAGAGCAGGCCAATAGTTCATCTATGAAACGGATGCCTACAGGAACGGTTCTGTACCAGATTTTTAAGAACCTATTTTACCTCCAGCATGAGGTAAAACACCTTTTTGTCAAAAAACCGACCTTTGCAAAATACACAGAAGCAGATGGAGTCTATAGAAGAATGGTAAATATTAAATTACCAGACATAGAGACTTGGGAAAAGTTAAATGATTTCCTGTGAAATTGCAAGGTAAAAGTGAATACAAGGCAGTGAAAGAAAAGCAATAGGTCAACCTAGTCAAAGAGTATAAGATGAAAGAGTATCAGTCAAAGGGAAAATTAAAAAAGAAGAGTCTGCGTGGAAGACAAACAACAAAGGAGAAAAGGCAGCAAAATATCTCATAGCAGAACCTAATAAACAGGGATAGCTTGCAGCAGTTGAATATCTGTCTCTATCTTCTTGCATGGAGATATTTTTGTTTCCTTGAATAATTCCCAAAACAGTTTGGGATATTTCATAAAACGTTTTTGTATAAATACTTCATAATTCGAAGTATAGAGGGTGGATTTCTTGACATTTCTATAGCTGTATTGATCTGAAACCTAAGGGTTCATTGTGCCATTTTTTCAAGTCGACAGACTGGGCTGAGTAATAAAGACATTGTGTTACAGGATTCATGTGTTGGGCCACTTTAGTGAAGTATTTTCTGTTTGCCAAAGTTTTATCTTCTTAAGTGTTTCACATACTTGCATGTTATCTAAATTGAATGAAATAACTAGAAAATTATTACAGAATTTGTTTAAGTACACTATGTCTTGAACAATTAATCATTTTAATATTTTCTTCTAATATTTAGAGTAGGGAATCCTTCATTGCTCCCTAGTTTCGATTGACCCCTACCATTTCCCTCATTATCCGGTTTGAGGAAACCGTAATTGCTCCTTGACCCAGATTTAAAACCACTTCACCATCCAGCCTAAAAGATCTGAAATCTCTCAGCTACCTTGCCCTGTAAACATTGTCCTTAGAACTTGATTCAGTCTCGTTTTCTTGACACTTGACCCCATAGCCCAATGGTAAAAGACATCCCTCTATCCATCTAAGTCAGTGATTCCACCACTAAATCAAAATCAAAACCCAATCAAAGCTTAAATAACTAGCCTAAAATAAATTAACTAAACAGAGTTAAATCATAAAGAGAGAGCCCTCTCTGAGCATTAGGAAGGCTAGATCGTGATCTCAAATGTAGGTTTGTGGTTACCTCTATTATTTCTTTCATATAAACTCTAAGGAAATTTTGGAGTGGTAACGATATACACAAGACTTCAAATTCAAAGAGAAATGTCTCAAGATATTCACTCCTTAATCCATGAAAGTTTGGAAGGATAGAGGGTGAGATATTTTTAATTTTACAATTGTATCTCCATCGAGGATATGAAATCCAAAGTGCTATGGATTTATATCTTCTCCTCTTCCTCTTCCTCCTCCTCTTCCCCCTCCAATCTAGGGTTGTTCACCATTCAAATTATGTACCTCTCCTTCCCCTTCTCTAGCCATTGTAGATTCTTCAAAACTAATATAGGGTTTTTGGTTTTGGTTTTAAGATTGGGTTTTCAACTTCCTCTAGTTCATCTGGTTCTTCTATCAATTGTTTGAAGTAGATTTCTTCTTCCTCTTCTTCATTAGGAACTTCCAACTCTTGAGCTAGAAGTTTTTCTCTAGTTGAAGATAGGAAAATTATTCCTGTTGTTGGGGATATGGGATCTTCTTCTATTATCAATTTTGTTGATGAAGTTGGTGAATCTCTAGGTTGGATTTCAGATCTTATTACGGCAGGAAGTTTATGTTTGCCTGCTATGGATGGAATTTGAGTTTGTGTGGGTGGTGTGGCACTACGAGGTCATGGTGGGGTAAGTGATGTTGTTGGAATTAAGTTATTTCCTCTACCTACAAATCTACCCCTAGAGTCTCTTTCTGTATGCATATCATGTTTTTTTATTGTTTGTCTGTTGTTTTTTTTAAATCCAAAAGAACATCAATGCTAATTCCTCTATTTAATTTTAATTCATTAACAACATAATGGATTAATTAATAACATATGACCTTATTCTCAATTTAATTAGAACCAGCATAATAAACTTGGTACATAAATAATAATATAAGTCCCTTAAAATAATAAAATAACATTCAACTAATAAGATAAATAGATTACATTTTAGTACTTGACTTATTAATTATTTCAAACACATAGCATAAAACCATCACAATTCAATTTTAGAATAGCTAATGAGGTAAATAATAACAAACTTAGGATATAGATAATATTATAGATAATGGTAAATGATAAGATAAACTTATGAGATAAATAGCAAACTTATGAAATAATAATAATTATTAATACTAATAATATAGAATAATATTAATTAATGATAGACATAAGATAATATAAACAATAATTAATAATATAAATAATGATTAATAATATTAATATTAATAAAAATTAATAATAATAATACAAATAAAGATTAATAATAATAATAGAAATAACAATATAAATAATAATATTAATAATGATTAATAATAATAAATAATAATAATTAATATGAACAATGACATTTAATGATTTAAATAATAATATAAATAATGGAAATAATAGCAATAATCAGGGATTTAGTCGGCCAATCTGTCTTTACATTAGCCTATTGCATATTTATCAAAACCCTCTTCTTTCTTTTCTCCGTATATCAGTCCTGATGATGAGTCTGGGTCTAGACTCGAAACGTCGACCAATATAAAGATGAACACTGTGGAGAATCTGAATTCCTCTCAGAAACCACACCACAGTAATCTACAATCCAAAATGCAAAAATGATTGGTCAATTTAATTACCATAAATTTCTTACATAAATTATCGACTGGAGTTGGTAAACTTGTGAAGTGCAAGTGCACTATATATGCTATAAGCCTTCTTAAGTTTATTAAAATGATGATTGTGTTTGTTTTAAGGATTTTCTTTATTCTTGTGTTTCTAATGAAATTGATTATTTACAATTAAATTCCTACAATCAACTTTGAAAATAAAATTAAAACAAGCTATCATGATCATATTTAACTGACTATTATTAGTTTCAAAAGAACTACTATGCAACGTAATGGAAAGGAAAAACTACTTTGTAAATTCTACGAAAAATTTCTTTAAGATAAATTGTGTTTCTGAAAAGAAACTAAAAAGAAAGTTATTCTAAAATCTAGTGAACAAACTAACTATGTTCTAGAAAGACAATTATTTATGCTCTAAAAGAGAATCACTTCTATTCTAGAATGAATTTATAAATCACCCTATGTTAAGATCTCTACACTGCAATTAACAATTCAACTTTGAAATGATAAAACAAAAACAGAAGGAATGCAATCTAACATATGCATTTGCTATGAAAAGAAGAAGAGTTTTTGAGTAGCAGAAGCCCCGCGCAACAGTCATGGGGCACGAAGCCTAAAATTTTGGGTAAACATAGGGTAAAGACTTCGTGGGATGCGCGGAGAGTGATTTATAATAAGTTGAGTCAAAGGGAAGTCTGCCAAAAAAATAATGTAAAGAAATGTAAGTTGAGTCGGCCCGCCCATGGATCATGGTCCATGGAAATGTATAAATAGAGCGAGGCTCTATAGATAGAAAGTAGCTTTTTGGTATGTAATATTGGATCTGATATGTAATGGGTTTTTGAGAAGAAAGGTATTAAAGCGTCTGTAAGTCTAAGTCGAGGGTTTTGGGTAGTACATAGAAGCTCTGTAGCTGTGTGCGCAGAGGCCTGGAAGAGTCCGCAGCTGTGTGTGCAGACCCCTGCAGTTGAGTGCACAGGACATATCTGGATGTATTGGTGAAGAAATTGAATAAAGATAAGTTGATTATGGAATTCTGTGTTAAAGCTTAAGTATCGTGAATCTAGCTAATGTATGGTTAATATAACTGTTTGATTTATGCGTGTATGCTGATGTTTTGATTATATGTGAATCTGTATCTATTCTAAGTGCGTGAATTGGTTAATTCTGATAAATGTTTGCTTAAAGACCACAAAAAATAGATTGACTCTATAAACAATGCATTACTAAGTATTAAGGAGTATTTTGGGACTGGATCTGCGTGAAGCAAAGTGGCGCGAAGAACCAAAACGGTGCGCGAAACCTTTAGACCACATCAAGACATCCCAAGGGTGCGAAAACCTAGTTCTAGCACCCTCCTCTGCTACCTCGGGTGAGACCTCAGTCCGTGCTCCACGGGCTATTGTCGAAAGGGCCAGTAGCTATGGGATTTGTTTGGCTAAATAATTCTTCTGAACCTGGGTGAGGCCCATAGAAGCCAATAAATGGTTTCGTTGCCGAGACAGGGGATCTTCCTAAGTGGTGTTTGATGTTGGAACAATGGAACCCTACAAAGAAAGAGATTGAAGAGTGGTTGGATCTGAAGCTCCACGAGTTTGTGGTTTAGGAAAACAGAAATCCACGGATATTAGAGGAAGATTGGTTGGATCTCTATATATACATAGATATCCAAGAGGTCTTCTTTGTGACATTTCTAGTAGAACTTTATGAGTGGATCCCGAGGTTAGATGACAGTGTGGAAAGGTGCAGATTAGATCAACCTATTGTGTGGACTCCAGAACTAGTGTGCAGGCTAGAGGCCACCGAAGATAAAATTACACGCACAGTAGATCACGCGGGATCGGGTAATAGGAGAATTTATCACTAAGTTCGTAATAGACATAACTGTGAGTTATAATGAAGAAGAAAGGAGATTTCTCCAAGGACCACAAGGTAAGTATGTCAAATCATTGAATACATGGATTAAGATGTTGTTCTGTGAAAAATAGATTATGTGCGCTTATTGATGTCTGGCGTAACATGGAGCGGAAGAGGTTACTGCAGAATGGGAGGGGCAGAGAACAATCCTCTGATTTCTATTTCATGGGAAAGCGAGGAGGAGCTCGCGAGGTTCTCACCGCGAAGTGTAGCCCGGTTGATCAAGGAGCGCTTCTCGCCGATACCACCTCCGTCCACACCACCACCCGATTCACCTATATCAAATCCACCCACACCAACACCGACCCCAACTTTAGCAGGGAAGTTGAAGAATCGCACCAAAGGTGTGAACACCAGACTAGTAGTAGAAACTACAGCCTCAATGCCCCAAGCAGTTGAAAGAAGGTGTGGGACTATAAACAAGTCAGCGGAAAGCTGACACGGCAAAATGATTCTTTACCAAGTAAGGTAGTCCACAAGATCGCAGCTGCACCCCAAGGATTACGCTATCACGGGGAAAAGTCGAAACATGACCGTTGGCAACAGTAGTCCTAACAAAAAAGTTAGGGTACATTACAGAGGAGCAGGTAGTGGGACATTAAGACGAGAGTTCCAAACTAGATACACAAAGATCTGCCAACTCGACACCACTAATAAACTGGAAAAGGAGGGAGGGGATTGCTCAAAATCTCATAATCTGTGGTCGGCACTGGAATATTGGTGCTCTAAACCAGCAAAGAACAACGAGTACTTGGCTACCAGGCACCCCATGAGTACCATGGCCAAAACCTAAGCACTATTCGTGGAAGAAATGCGACTGAATTAGGAAGAATCCGAGGACGTGACTCAGGCTCCTGAAGTTCCAAATTCTCCATGTACAGCGTGACCCAAGAAGAACAAGCAGGCGATAGGAATAGTGCGAGCCTCACCAAGATCCAACAAACAGTCGACAGTTAACAAAGGCAAGGCAGTCACCACCGAACCCGCTAAGGATGACGACGATCTGCAAACCCTAATTGATCAGATCAATGCATAGGCTGAGGAAGAAGATGCTGCGTTCCAAATTTCGTCACTACTTTCATATATTTCTCCCTAGATTGGAACGACCAAGATACAGAAGGATGTGGACACTGTGAAGACTACGCTCGAGAGCCCGCCTCTTCCGGATGAAATAAGGTTCGGAGGGTTGCTGATGGGGCGTGTTCCAAGCATCAAGTTTGAAGATTGGGACCTTGTAGACAGCGACAAGTTCCCTGAATTGGCTGAAGACAAGATATTTCTGTAGAAGTGATTGCTAGGTGTGGAGAAGGCGGGACTAGTGAACCTCAGGTGGATACCTCACTATCATCACATGACCATCACCATATTTTTGATCCAAAAGCTTCTCTATCTCATACATGATGGATATCTCTGGTTGGAAGAGTCGATCCTGATCACGGTCGACTTAATACACTGAATTATGAACCTTCCACTTAAAGGGAATGACCCCACAGACATAGCAGGAACAAGTAGCAAGGTAGGCCTCGCCGAAACAATGAAGGTGAAATACCAGTTGGAAAAATGAAAGCGGGGGTATGTCATCGCAAGCATCAACGACCGCGTAGTATGATTCACCACTTAGCTACTAGTTGGTAAACACATGAGGAAGTGTTGTGTAGATGAGGTGCCAACTCTTGTCATTGTGCTGGCAGGGCAGTGCGCCGAAGGGGTTCAGTTAAATTGGGCACAGTGTTTGTGCGACGAATTTCTGACCAATTGTCAAGAAGCACAAGACAAAGGTAAGACATTTCATTATGCATGGTTGCTCCTATCACTCCTTCTAGTTACAGGCGAACTACCGCAGGAGAGCTAGTTTCCCTGCATTGAAGATAGCTTACCCAAAGCAGTGCGGTATATTTCGCTCTGGGCTACAAAGGATGCTGCAAGGGTTTCTGCAATTTGGGCTTTCTGGACCTCCATGAACGGGAATATCTGGACACGAATTTCTTGAAGACCGTGGATGTCTCCCATGATCTACAATACTTTCCAAAGCATGGCCGAGTTCAAAGTAGACATGCATCACTTGTATATTCGGGTGCGAAAGGATCCAAAGCGATCATGGGTCACACTTCCATTCATTGCAACAGATGATGCCATTTACGCGGTATTAGCAGCATGGCCTCGAGAATGGCGCACCCCAGACAAAGTCGTTCTCGATAGGATGAAAGCCCAACAGTAGAAGAAGGAACGCTAGCAGCGACTCACTCAATTGGCCAAAAAGACATGTCAGGAACAACAGGCCGCTTCATAGCAGGAGGCTACCAAGAGCCCGACAGCAGAAGAGAACCAGGCATATCAGGAAATGGAATTGGAATAGGACCCGCAACTGGAAACGGAGATGCAAGACAACCTCAAGTGGTCACGCTATAAGGAATCACCGGCCGCAAGGAAAAATTCCAAAATAGTGAAGGCTTTGGAAAAAGAATTCATTTACAACAGTCAGCCAGCAAGCAATGTTTGCACCAATGCATTGACTGCACTAATCATCAAGCAGACAACTGTGTTGGGGAAGATCTGAGCATAGATGCATGTATTACAGGTGCAACCCCCGGGCAAGGTCACCCTAGAGACAGTAGAAGATACAGTCGTCGCCGAGCAGATGGTACACACGCCCACCGGAAACACCCTCCCACTACCAGCAGGCACTGTCCTAGCCAAAGCCGTAGGTGAAGAATGGAGTTGGGGATTAAATCTAGCCGCCCTGCCTAGGGAAATACTATACCAATTGCAAGAGGGGGTCACTAATGAACTTCGCGCCAGGGAAGGTCGCGCTTTCCACACCTTGACAGACAAAAAGGAAAAGTTAGAACAGGTCACTCTCCAGCATGAGGACTTGGTCGCATGCTACTAGGCAGTAGAGCAAGCTGTGACAGAGGCATGTAGCATGGTACTAGAGCTAGCCATCCCTGGAGACCTCCCAACAACTACCAAGATTCAACACATGGCAGCCAGATTTCGTACAGCCCAGTAGGAGGCTGCGAGAACCCATGAGTAACTAACGTTACAAATTGTAGAGCTCTACCTCAAGGCACAACCACCCACACCCCCGACAGAACGAGAACGGCGTCGTGATGAAATTCAAGCCAGATTGGAAACGATGAGGAACACTGTCTACAAATGCTCAGGATTACTGGATCAGTCTCTCGGTATGCTCACATCCCTCCAAGAGGACCCAACCATACAACAAGTGGAAATCGAGGCA
Source organism: Pinus taeda (assembly GCA_000404065.3). Classification (NCBI taxonomy): domain Eukaryota; kingdom Viridiplantae; phylum Streptophyta; class Pinopsida; order Pinales; family Pinaceae; genus Pinus; species Pinus taeda. Next base: position 4,074 of record APFE031148257.1, on the reverse strand, counting down.
TGCAAGTTACAACATGCCTATGACACCATGCAAGGGGATGCATAGATGGTCACTATCACACAGTAGTTGGCCAAAACGAAGGAGGCCCAGGCTCTCAAGGCCCAAGTTGACACGGTACAACAACAGGAGGTAGTCCTTAAAGAATGCATCCAACCCTAGCTTGATGAAGCATTTAGCGTCTCTACAACGATTGAAGGCAAGTTAACACATATGCAGATAGTGTATGATACCGAGCAAGCAACAACATGTGCTAGGGATGCATCAATGGATCACTTGGAACAGGTACAGAGGCTCGCAGCAAAATTTGTTGAAGGGACATGTGACGTGCAGAAGTTGTTGACCGACCTCAGCGCAAATATTATCGCACCAGCTGAGTGACTTAGGACGAGTCACAATGATTGTGTTGGGGTACTGTTGGGTAGCGGAAACCCCACGCAACAGTCATGGGGCACGAAGCCTGAAATTTTCCGTAAAGATAGGGTAAAGACTCTGCGGGATGCGCAAAGCGCGATTTATAATATGTTGAGTCAAAGGGTAGTCCGCCAAAAAAATAATGTAAGGAAATGTAAGTTGAGTCGGCTCGCCCATGGATCACGGTCCATGGAAATGCTTAAATAGAGCGAGGCTCTATGGATAGAAAGTAGCTTTTTGGTATGTAATCTTGGATCTGATATGTAGTGGGTTTTTGAGAAGAAAGGTATTAAAGCATCTGTAAGTCCGAGTTGAGGGTTTTGGGTAGTAGATAGAGGCTCTGTAGTTGTGTGTACGGAGGCCTGGAAGACTCCGCAGTTGTGTGTGCACACCTCTGCAACTGAGTGTGTGGGACGGATCTGGATGTATTGGTGAAGAAATTGAATAAAGATAAGTTGATTCTGGAATTCTGTGTTAAATCTGAAGTATCGCGAATATAGCTATTGTATGGTTAATATAACTGTTTGATCTATGCGATATACTTATGTTTTGAATATATGTGAATCTGTATCTGTTATGAAACCAGCTCACAAAAAGATAAAAAAGAGAGATCAACGCTTTAGAATTCAACCTCTTCGAGGGGGCAACCTCCTTTACATTACACAAATGAACAATTCTTGGATGATTCAAATGATAAAACCTCCTTTCTATATATAGGAGTCTATGGAGTCACAATATAACGCAGCCGACTTAACAATAATAATATTAAGCCACAAAAATAACAATAGAGGGATTCTATGGGGCACAGTAATAAAAATATGGGGACAATAGGGGCTCAACAATATTAATAATGGATACAAATACAATAATAATGGGGTAATCACTAGTATTATAGGGACCTAACATGCCCCTCTCCTTCAAAAAAGTGTTGTCCTCAACGCTTGAGTAGTTCTATATGCTTCGGTATAAAATTCTCATCGTCCCATGTGGAATCTTCAGCGAATAAGTTCTTTCACTTGATGAGATATTCTGAAATTGATTGATTTCGTAGTTGTCGAGTTCTTGTTTCTTTGATTGCTTCCGGTTCCAATATAATTTTTCCTTCCTCGTCAAGTTTTGGCAATATTGTTTGAACTGGGAGCTTGTCGCCTATAACCATCTTTAAACATGAAACATGGAAAACTGGGTGCAATCGAGACGTTGCAGGAAGCTCCAATTTATATGACATAGTACCAATCTTTTGCAACACCTTTTATGGACCATAATACTTTGGTGATAATTTATTATCCTTCTTAGCTTGCTTGAGGGACATTTGTTTATATGGTTGTAGCCATAGGAA
>APFE031148252.1:0-17773 GCA_000404065.3 Pinus taeda | reverse complement strand
TTAGCTTTAGTAATTGCATGTACAAGCTTTAGTTAGCTTTAGTTATTGCATGCACAACTAAGCTTAACTTAGTTGCTTTTATGTATATATTCTAAACCAATATTGTAGAATCAATGAGGATTTTCATTCTTTTCTCAATTCTTGCTTGCTTCCTTCCTTCTCTTGCAAGCTTGTTTATTGTTTTGCAAATCTAGATCATTGTTTCTCAAAATCTTACATGGTATCAGGGCACAGGGATTTGTAATCAGTGCACAAGCAATTTTATTTGCAGGTTCAGAAGATTGAAACAACAACAAAGAATGGAGTCTCAATTCGAGTTTCCAAAATCGGCAATTCTCACTCCATATAATTATTTCGAATGGAAGCCAAAGATTCAATTTCATCTCAGAATTAGAGGCTTATTTCGAATAACCATGGAAACGGAAGTTGAACCAACATCGGCAATAGAGAAATCAAGATATTTCAATCGCATGGACGAGGCCTTTGGCATCCTATGTTTATCTATTTCTCCGGAACTGCTATTTCATGTTGAATCATGTTCAACTCCAAATGAGGTATGGAAACTTCTGGAAAGATTGTTTGGAAAACAGGATGAAATATGGCAATCTTTTCTCTTTTCTCTTGGTCACTTTGACGAAGATATTTCGCATGCACCAGTAGATGAACTTGTTACCAAGTTTCCATCACCACTCATTGATGAGTATGCAGATGAAACTTCAGACCAGCATTCTGATGACGATGAGTCTCTGTTTGAGGAAGATCCTCAAGCACTCTTAGCTATGGAGCCATCCATGCCCATGCATACTTATATGATGCATGGATCTGATCCACAACCTTATAAAGAAGCAGATGGGCATCCTGAATGGGAAGCCGCCATGGATGAGGAAAATAACTCTCTCATTGGGAACCAGACTTGGGATTTGGTTCCGCTACCAACAGACGGGATGTACGTGACTGTCATTACGGGAAGCCTCTTGGGAGGTTCACTCAGATCTATTTCTAATTTTGTTGCAACGGGAACAGACCTTGTTGGTAGAGACATGGGGTTTGAGAACACAGCAGGTCCAGGCAATGGGCAAGCCATTGCTCTTCTGGTAGCATCGGATCACTCGGCCCTGTATCGCTGTAGCATCCGAGGTTACCAGGACACGCTGTACGCCTTTACCCAACGCAAATTTTATAAAGAATGGGACATCTACGGCAGCGTGGACTTCATCTTCGGCAATGCAATTGCAGTGTTCCAGAGCTGCAACATAGTGGCGCTTAAGGGAAACGGTGACATGAGTTTTATCACGGCACAAGGCAAAATGGATCCCAATCAGATGACTAGCTTCTCCATCCACAACTGCAAAGTGACCACGGGGGACAAAATTCCGGTTCCCACTTATCTTGGATGGCCGTGGATGCAGTATTCTCGAACGGTGTTCATGCAATCATACTTGGACAAAAGCATTGCTCCCGCGGGTTGGGACAAGTGGTCCGGAAACTTTGCACTGCATACGCTCTATTATGGAGAATATATGAACTCTGGCCCCGGTTCCACAACTGGGAATCGCGTTAAATGGCCGAGACATCATGTCATCACTTCCGCTATCCTTACTGGAACAATAGCCAGAGTTACGTGCTCACCAAGGGCTGGAGCCAATCTACGTCAAGGAAAAACGCCTCCAAGCCGGCGACATCGTTACCTTCGAGCAGAGCACCAGTTCGCGCCACCTCTTCATTACCTTTCGCCGTCGCCCCTGCAGTTTCCTGGCTCCTCGCCCAGCCGTCGGTTCCCAACCGCTGTCCGCAGTCCGTTGACCCTTTCGCCGTTGCCGCGTATTCGCACTGGGCGTAGCTTTTTTTTTACGCGGCGCAGCCGGTAATCAACGCCGTTGCCCAGCGTTCGATTCCGGGCCGCGCCAGCCACGATTTTCTATACTTTCGCATTATATTTTTGAGGGGGGTTTTCTTCCCACTGGGTTTTCCCTCTTTCCTCCTTTTCTTATGCATTGTATATGGGTACCTAAAATGGTCGTGTTGCCGGGACTCATTCATTTTGCATCACACTCACCTAAGTTAATGCTTAAGGGGGGTGTTGGTGTACATGCACTTAGACTAAGCTGTGCATGTGTACATGCACATACATGCACTTAGACAGCTGTGTTGGTGTACAGCAACCTAGATTAGCTCCAGTTAACTATTGCTTGCATGTGGCACATGTACACATTAGCTTTAGTTAGCTTTAGTTATTGCATGTACACAACTAAGCTTTAGTTAGCTTTAGTATTGCATGTACACATTAGCTTTAGTTAGCTTTAGTTATTGCATGCACAACTAAGCTTAACTTAGTTGCTTTTATGTATATATTCTAAACCAATATTGTAGAATCAATGAGGATTTCATTCTTTTCTCAATTCTTGCTTGCTTCCTTCCTTCTCTTGCAAGCTTGTTTATTGTTTTGCAAATCTAGATCATTGTTTCTCAAAATCTTACAGTTATAATGTTGCTTATATATAATACCATGAATGAGCATTACCTAAATGAGTGAAATCGCTTTCTGGGCTAGTGCGTTTCATTTTAACTCCGTAACTCAGCAAGTGCGTTTTTATCTTTGACTCGGTAGTTTTGATATCTGAAGCACTTCGTGGCTCATCAGAAGAATAGCGGTCCGGTGCAGTGGGTGGTCCGCATGATCAGCTAATGCGCTTCATTTTTAACTCTGCACTATTTTTTTATTTTATGCAATTAAGCTGGTGCGTTTCATCCTTGTCTCTGTAGTTTTACGATTTTCTGTAAATCAGCTAGGCCGTTTTATCTTTAACTCTGTTGTTTTAATATCTAAAGCACTTTCGTTTCAATATCTGAAGCACCTTGTTTTATCTCTGTTGTTTTAATATCTGAAGCACCTTGTTTTAATATCAGAATAATAGCAGTCCGGTGCAGTGGAAATTATGGAAGGAGAAAGCCGAAGAGGACGAGGAGAAACACGTAGAGCAGGGAATACCAGCCGCGGTAGGGGTACCTCAAACGCTTCCTCCTTGTCCCGCAGTAATGCTCGGAGCAGAAGTAGTAGGAGTGTGGATAGTGATGAGAGGAGGAGTATGGATAATGACAGGAGGAGGAGAAAAAACAGTAGCAGTAGCAGTAGCAGTAGTGTAGATGGTAGGATCATTAGTTCCAATCACCCGAGTGATGATAGTGACGTGAGCAGCATCAGAAGAGGAAGACCACTACCTGCTTCCTCATCTAATCCTGCAATTGTTACACAGCTGAATTACATCACAAGTAACGTAGCTATTGCAACTGACAATGCGAGAACAGAAGCAGTACCTGCTGTTACTTGGGAACGAGTTGTACGTTCGAGCGAAAGAAGCGAAGAATTTAGTTGGGCAAGAGGAGAAGAATTTACAGTTGTATCTACAGTAATACGACGTCGCGAAACAAAGGAACCAGTTGTACCTATAACAATAATACTACGTTCGCACGAAAGAAGAGAACCAGGTGTCCGTCCGACAGGCAGATGGAGCCGCCGTGCAGCAGTTGCCCCGCGTAATCATTTCTGAACAACATATCAATGATGATAATAATTCAATGTGCTCAATTTGCCTGGAGCAATACATAGTGGGGGAGGAGGCGCGGGTTAAGCCATGTGGGCATATGTGCCACGAGACGGAAATATTTAGATGGCTGGAACGGCAACATACATGTCCTTTCTGTCGATTCGAGATGCCAATTCAAGGCTGATTGTAACAAATTTATCAATTCAGTCTTCTAAAAGGTTAGGCAAAACGGACAATTTTATTTTGACTATGAACACTGAATAGTTCGAAACCGATGATTAATGCAATTTCTCCGTAACGTAATACTGACTCTGAAAGATTTTTCATTTCACCCATTTTCGTTAGGGTTTGCTGAAACAATTTAGCCTGGGCAAGATTTTTCGTTTCAACCATTTTCGTATGGTTTGCTGAAACAATTTAGCCCGGGAAAGATTTTTCGTTTCACCCAATTTCTTTAGGGTTTGCTGAAACAATTTAACTACTATGCTTCGGATGATATGGGCAATGCCTAAAACCTACGAGGTTATCTGGCAAACCCTTTGTTCGTTTGCTTTTTTGGTTTTTAATGGCTAATTCTTCGCTGTATAACTTCATTATTTGTGAATATCTTGAGTTTCATTTTATCTTTAAAATATTGTGTGATATTTTCAAATGCAATGTGTTTGGTTGAAAAAGAAATTTAAAAAGTTTAACGGATATTTAGATTTTTCTTTAATCTATTTAAAATATGTTTAAAATGTTTTAAGGGTTAATTTTCAATTGTCATAGATTTTGTTTTGCCATGAATTTTGTTTTGCCATGAAGTATTTTCATTTGCCATGAATTTCGTTTTGCAATGAAGTATCTATTGAGTTTATATGTAAGTTTGAAAACCATTTCCTAGCATCTCTTTCTAAAATTTGAAAAAAAATATTTGTATATGCATTCATGTTTAATGGTTAGATTATCAATGCACTCTTGAAAGGCAGCAATATGATATTTTGTTGATTTTTCACTTTCCCCATCAAACTTAGGAAGTATGTTTAAATAATTCTCAAGCATGTCATGTAGCTTTCAACTAATTTTGAGAGGCCCATACCTTGCAACTACCCATGGTGTATTTGGCTTTCATTTATGTGTTAAAAAATAAAAATTGTAGCTTAGAGGAAAATTGGTTTGAAAATGGGAGAGAATGAAACTAGAAAGGGTGGTTACTTTCCAATGGCAGACAATGAAAAACCTACACTTGAAAAATCAACTAATGGTTCAATTTTATTCACGGGAAGACTTGAAGAAAATCTTTTAGGAGTTTGAATTTAGGTAAATATTAAAAATATTTAGATTCAAGAATATAATTCTTGAACACACTTTACATCATATATTTCCTTCTCTCACCACTTTTTTGGATCACCACTTTTTTGGATCATAATAAATCGGATTTTCTCTAGAGCTGTGATTAAACCTAATATGTCTTCTTTCTGCCTCCATCTTGGAATAGTGGAGTCACATGGTGAATGAGAACTCTTAAATATTTCCTTTTAAACCATGAAGGATGTCATTTGATTCTTGTTCACCCTCAACAAGCAAAAACTTTTCATTTGTCACTTCCCAAGAAATATCAATTGGAATATCCTTTCTTGATGGTGATGCCAAAATGGATGTTGTTCCTTACTTTATCCCTAGCAAGCAAACTATGCCAAGGCCCCTAATGGAGGTTTTATTTAAACTTCCCTACTTTAGGCTAATCTAAAATAATTCAATAGCTAGAGTGGGTAGATCTCCTAGTATAATGTAATTTGATAGATGGGCCTTTTTTTATTCAAAAGAAAAAACACAAAACAATGTCAACATTGAGCACACACAATAATTTTGGCCCCGAAAGGGCATCTTCATTCTATACCATCAGACATAAAAAAGACTTTAACTCATACAAAAGAACAAAATTCTTCCACTTCAAGTACCAACAAGTAAGATTGAAGCTTCAAAGGTGTATTGCATGAAACACATGAAAGTATACATTTCCTAAAAAACAATCAAATATGAACATATAAAACAAAATTATAACTCAAATATTCTTAAGATACAACTCATTTAATCACCACACTCATCATTACCTTTATGACTCCTAAGCACTTTAAGTTGTAGACCATTCACTTATAGCATTACTTAGCATCCAACATAATATTGTAGATTGAATTGAATGCAAATTGAATGAGTTTAAGTGAAGATTTAGTATGATAAAGATCAAGCCCATTACTTCCATGTGAAACTATTCTTTGATAATATCAATAACATCATACATTATGAAAGAGAAACTACATTAAAGAATACATGAGCAATTTAAAAATAAAACAAGAAAATACAAAATCATTTGAATCAGGTGATTAATCCTTCACAAGATTTCATGATTGTTTGGTGCTAGAACAAATAATAAATATCATTTTCATCGAGATGAGATCCTAGGAGAGAAATATAATTTTAGTTCTATGAAAATTCTGACTCTTCTCAAGACTTCTTTCTTAGATTAGATATGCCTTCATCCCTAATTGCATTTTAAAATTCCTAACTGCTTCCCATCCACATGGATTACTTCAAATGTCACATACAAAGTTGAATTTTGGAACAATAAACTATAAGAGAATAATATCAATTGCCATATCTTACATGCCACTAAATTCCTTTATGCTTTATTTTTTCATGGCTAGAAAACCCTTTCTTACTTCTTGAAGGCACAATTTATTTCTCTTTTGATATTGAATTCCTATGCGAATAACATGTAATCTTACTTGATTCCTCACTTGTAGGTTAAGACAATGCCAACATCTTGTATCTTATGTCAATGTATGTAAATTTAAATTTGGTGGTAGAGATTTATACAAAAGCTAAAATATCGAATCATAGAACAAAGCATTTGGATATTTTTGAGTTAAAAAATGGGCTTTGAAATAAAGAATGTAATTAAAAAAACAAGTTTAAAAGAACCAATATGAATCAAGATGATGATTACATCCCAAGGGTAAATATTTCTAGAGGGAGAAGAAGAAAACTACTTTTTAATTGTATTTTAAACTTATCTCCTTACATGTTTGCTCAAATTTCTAGTGTGAGCATTCATGCTATTTTTCCTTAGTGCGGTATTGTTATTTGCTTTAGATAATTGCATTAAAAAAAATTTCACCATTTACATTGTATTCACACCATATCATAATAACATCAATAGCAATTATGTAGAAATAAAAGTAACATCTGCTATGTAGCAGAATAGTAAAAGGAACATGGGAAAAAAAATGCACAAATGGAGACACCATGATTTGAATGAAAAACCCCGCAAGAGGGGAAACCCTTCGAAGTTATTCTTCTTATTAGATTGTCATAAAATTTCTAGAAAAGAGAGAGTACAATATTCCAATTCACCAATCACAATATTATCTAGCAAAACTAACCAAACAATATCTGAGAGATGAGTTGAATAGAAAAATACACTTCATATCATAGTTTTCCAGCCTCAAATCAATGGTCAAAAAATGTGGTCAACTAATATCAAAATAATGGGTCACATCTACATAGATCTAGTGATCACCAGTGAGGCTCAAATCCTCTAGTTGCATGGAGAATCTTGGATGCGAGTGACTGCAACCAAAATTTCCTTGTTCCAATGATACGGCTACAAACCAGAAACCCTACTTTTCACGTTCGAGCTCGAACCTTGCAATTTCGGACCTGTGTAAACCAATAATGTAATTCAACCTCAAACCATGCAAGCCAATATAAAGAATGGTGAAGAAGAATATGCCTGATAATCATGTCCAAATGAGGTTCACTTGACTTGTCTTTATAGGCTTCTGAGAATGTCCAATTTCTCTTTAGGGTCGACCTTTCCTTTTATGCACATGTGGGTTTCCATATTAAAAATATATATTTTCCTTAACCAAATTGAATTCTTCCAAGGGCTATGAGGGTTCTATCTTGATGAGCAAGGTTGTCTAAAGGAGGCAATTTGTCCTTGAGTTGTAAAATTAACGCTCCCTCTCAACTAAGGAGAAATTACCAAGTGCAACATATGTCCCATCTCAAATATCAAATTAACTTTCAACTCTTCTCATTTATTGAACAGTCTCGAATCTAAAAGAACAAGAATTTGACATCATATGGGAGCTGAAGCTACCATATAGAGCCACTACTACTACCTAGAATCACTATTAGTGGGAATCCAATGCTACGACCTAGGAATCACCTGCGAGTAGGGTGATAATGTTATAACCTGAGAATCATTCGCCAATAAGGAGTTGATGCTATAACACGGGAATCATCTTCTAGCATGGATCCAATGCTAGAACCCAGGAATCATTTTCTAGTGGGCAGCCAATGCTACATTCCGAGAATCATCTACCAATGGGAAGTTGATGCTACAACGAGGGAATCATCTACCAGCAGGGAGTCAATACTACAACCCGAGAATAATTTTCCAGTATGGAGCCAATTCCACAACCCATGAATTATATTCGAGCGAGGAGCCAGTGCTACCACTCACGAATCATCTGTTAGCAGGGAGTTGATGCTACATTCTGGGAATCATCTGCTAGTGGGGAGCCAAAGCTACAAACCAAGAATCATCTACCATCGATGAGTCTATTCTATAACTCCGGAATCAACAGACAATAGGAGGGATTCCACTTACCTTATGAGGTAATGGTTTTGCACATCCCACAGTATGGTGATAATAGGAGGGAAAACACTTACCAAAAATGGTAAAGATCATGCCCATCCTATTATTTGTTGATCTTCCCAACTTGAACCTCAAGAGTGGGTGGTAGAATGCTTGCATCTCTAGCTTGAGTGGGATGCCACTTACCGTAAATGGTAAGGATTGCGCCTACCACAAGAAGCCAACACCCATTAGCAAAATGGGTGGGAAAGATCTTCCGGGACGCTTATTGGTAATATAGCCCATTAAGATCAAGACGACAAGCTGAGCATGGTGGTACCATTCAATTAATTGGGAAAAAAAAATTTGGCGGTCCCAATTTTTCATTAGGTCAGTGTATGGTAGCAACTAGAGCTCAAGCGATGTCCAATGAGAGGATGGACAAACTAGAAGAAAATTTGAATGAAATCCAAACTCAGCTTCGCAGACTAGATCTGGACAGAATGAATAGAGAGCTTAGCGGACAAAGTATCCAGCTACAGAAATTGCAGGAAAAAGGCAAGGAGGATTTTATGTCAAACGGCAAGGAACAAGCCCACGACGAGGGGTATAATGGCCATGAAGGCAATTACGGTGAATCTAGCCACTCTCCTCACGTCTGGCACACCCATCCACCACCCAGTCAGCGACCTCCCAAGTTGGATATGCATAAATTTGACGGTTCTCACACGTCCGCATGGCTAGCACAAATGGAGCAGTATTTAAAATTGAATCATATCCTAGATGATGTGACTAAGCTTATATTGGGGAGCATGTACTTCGACAATGAACGGTGGCAATGGTGGGAATGGCATCAGCGTTACAATGGATATTTTCAGACTTAGACCCAATTTACCAAAGCTCTTCGAGATCGCTTTGAACAAGAAGACTCTTATTTGGGTCGTCTCACTAAGCTCCGACAGAATGGTACAGTGGAGGAATATATTAACGGTTTTGAGGGCTTAGCTTTCCGCACTAGGGGTCTCACAGATGAGTTCTACACGGAATGTTTTATCAACGGTCTTAAAGAAGCCATCAAAGCTCAATTTCTACTTCACAACCCTCCCACGTGGACGGAGGCTTGCCAGGTAGCTCGTAAGGTGGAACGTGCATTAGCAGCCCAATATGGTCGCCCAAATTTCCCCACTAAAGGTCGTCCCCCAGAGGCTCAGAACACGACTCAAACACTTAAGGTCCAAAGGGTGTCCCCTGCGGAAATGGCCGAAAGAAGGAAGCAAGGACTATGTTACTACTGTGATGAAAAAAAATCCCCAGGTCATAAATGTAAGGAGCCCAAATTCTTTCAAATAGATGCCACTGACTACAGCTCAACAGAGGAAGATCCTCCACTCGAGGAACATGAGCCACTAGAGGATGACAACCAACAGGACAATGTATCTGACGAACCAGTTATTTCATTGCATGCCTTGGCAGGGATTTCTTCCCCTCAAACGCTTAAAATCAGAGGGTTTATTAAACATCACCCAGTAGTAGTCTTGATTGATAGTGGAAGTACACATAATTTCATCCATCAGAAATTCACCGAAGCAGTGCATTGCTTTGTACGAGCAGTTTCTAACTTCCAACTTCAAATTGCAGATGGAGGCACAATGAAATGTGAAGGTCGTTGTGAAAATGTCAAACTTCAAATAGGGGATTATCAGTTGAAAACCCGCATGTTTGCCATACACATGTGGGGTTGTGACATTGTCCTCGGCGCTGACTGGCTCCGCACTCTTGGGCCAATCACAATGGATTTCCAAGAGTTGTATATGAGTTTTAAGCAGAACAACCACACACATACACTCCGAGGACTCCAGGCGGGAGCCCCCTCTATCATCAGCTCGCATAGGATGGAAAAATTGTTAAAAAATGGCAATCATGGAGTTGTAGCTCAATTTAATGCCATCCAGGTAGTCGAAACCAAGCCACCACCACTTCATCCTGAGATGCAACAGATCTTAAATAACCATCTGTCGGTCTTTGACAAGCCTCAAGGGCTTCCACCCTCGCGAGGAGAACATGATCATAGCATCACCTTGGTTCCAGGGGCCCAACCCCCAAATGTGTGCCCATATAGATATCAGTTCACCCAAAAGAACGAAATAGAAAAAATCATTAAGGAACTTTTGGAAGCGGGGATCATTCGTCCCAGCATCAGTCCTTTTTCATCCCCAGTGGTGATGGTGCTCAAAAAAGATGGGGAGTGGCGGATGTGTCCTGACTTCAGGGCCTTCAATAAGCTGACAGTCAAAGATAAATCTCTCATCCCGGTGGTTGATGATTTGCTGGATGAACTCAATGGGGCTCAATTTTTAACGAAGATGGATCTTCACTCAGGTTACCACCAGATTCGCATGAAGGAAGTCGACATACCCAAGACTGCTTTCAGAACTCATGAAGGCCACTATGAATTCCTGGTCATGCCATTTGGTCTTTGTAATGACCCCTCTACTTTTCAGAGCCTTATGAACCACATTCTCAAACCATATCTCAGGAAATTTGTCCTTGTCTTCTTCGATGACATCCTTATCTATAGTTGCACTTGGGCCGCACATCTTCAGCATGTAGATCTACTTTTGCAACTGCTCCGCAAGCATAAATTATTTGTCAAGATGTCCAAGTGTTCATTTGGCATGGCAGAGGTAGAGTATTTGGGCCACATTGTGGGGCGTGAGGGTGTCAAGGTGGAACCCAAAAAGATCCAAGCAATGCAGGAATGGCCTCAACCTAAGAGCTTGCGAGGATTTTTGGGTCTCACAGGCTATTATCGTAAAAATTTTCGCAACTATGGTCGCATAGTGAAGCCCCTCACCCAACTCCTAAAGAAAAAGTCATTCTTCTGGAATGAGGAAGCACAACAGGCCTTTACAGCTCTTAAAAATGCCATGTGTTCCACTCCATTTTTAGCACTACCTGACTTCACCAAATCTTTCGTCATTGAATGTGATGCTTCGGGGACAGGTATAGGCGCAGCTTTAATGCAGGAAGGGCGATCGTTGGCCTTCACAAGCCAGCAACTCAGTGGGAAGAATCAGGGCCAATCTACATACGAGAACGAAATGATGGCCATCTTACATGCAGTCGACACCTGGCGACCTTATTTATTGGGGCGACATTTCCAAATCCGCACAGATCATCACAGTCTTAAATATTTTTTGGAGCAACGCCTATCCTCCCCACAACAAAATAAATGGCTAGCCAAAATGCTAGGATATGATTATGAAATCATTTACAAGAAAGAGAAATACAATAGTGTAGCAGACGCATTATCTCGCCAATTTGAGGAGGAAAGTACCCTGCTAGCTATTTCCCTCCCCATTCCAGAATGGATTGAAGAAGCTCGCAGAGAATGGTTTTCACACCCAAGGCTCTCCCAACTCATTTCTCAATTGCAGGCAGATCCAAATTCCACCAAGGGCTACTCGTGGCAGGATGATATTCTTCGCTACAAGGACAGAGTCGTAATATCACCAACATCCACCTTCAAAAGTCGCATTTTGGCAGAGATGCACTCATCTCCCATAGCAGGTCATTCGGGCTTTCAGAAGACGTATGCTCGCACCAGAAGATCATTTTTCTGGACAGGCATAAAAAAGGACATCCTTACCTTCGTAACCGAATGCGAGGTCTGTCAACGCCACAAAGGGGAAACAGTCAACACACCAGGCACATTACAACCATTGCCCATTCCGGCATCAATTTGGACAGAAGTTTCTATGGATTTCATTACAGGTCTTCCAAATTCAGGGAACAAGTCAGTCATCATGGTGGTTGTGGACTGATTGTCGAAGTATGCTCATTTCTGCGCTCTCCCCCACCCGTTTACACCCACCTTGGTTGCTCAAACTTTCATGGATCAGATCTTCAAATTGCATGGCATGCCCATTTCTATTGTGTTCGACCGCGACCCGATCTTCACCAGCAATTTTTGGCAGGAACTCTTCAGAATACAAGGCACTCAACTAAAACTCAGTACTTCCTACCATCCGCAAACAGATGGTCAAACTGAAGCAGTCAACAAATGTCTAGAAACCTACCTTAGGTGTTTTACTTCAGAAAAACAACACCTTTGGTTACAGTAGCTACCTCTGGCAGAATGGTGGTATAACACCAACTATCATGCCACCACCAAAATGACTCCCTATGAAGCAGTTTATGGTCAACTCCCGCCTTCACCTACTTCATATCTCAAGGGCTGCTCAAAAAGTCCAAGCAAAGGATCAACTCCTAAAACGCCGCGTAACTATACTCGCCCATCTTCGAGAGAATCTTCATTAAGCTCAGAACTGCATGAAGCAACAGGTAGACCAGCATCGCTCAAAGCGCCAATTTCAAGAAGGGGATCAGGTCTTTTTACGGCTCCAACCATATAAGCAAACATCAGTCAAAGACAAGGGATGTCAGAAACTCTCTCCCAAATTCTACGGACCATATCAAGTACTTCAACGCATTGGAGAAGTGGCCTACAAGTTGGCTTTTCCACCTACTGCAAAAATCCATCTAGTTTTTCATGTCTCATGCCTCAACAAAGTGATTGGGAATAATTGCAGAATTCAGACTAGCCTATCGGAATTGGACGAAGAAGGATCCATCTGGCTTCAACCGGAACAGGTCCTCGACACAAGAGTCAAGCAACTGCGCGGCCGCATGATTAAGGAAGTCCTAGTCAAATGGAAAGACACCTCTCCAGAAGATGCAACTTGGGAGCCAGCCACTATTCTGCAGCAGTTTCCGCAGCTGCAGAATAGTGGCTGGCTCCCAAGTTGCATCTTCTGGAGAGGTAGTGGCTGGCCCTCGAGCAATCCATCCTCCTCATTTTCATCTCATATCACCTAGGTTGTTACATATATATATGGTCTTATTAAAATCATTTACGTTACAAATTTTGTAGAATGGGTTTACAATGACTCAAGAGTTGATGGCTCGTGATCTTGATCTTTTGAAGAAAATAGGGTAGCACTGCTTTCTTGGAACTTTGACAAAATGTGTTCAACGAGGCCCACAAAATAGATGGGTCTCCTATCCCAAAGAGTGTGAGGTCCAATTGGGACTTCACACTAGGGATACCCCCTACTGTTGGTGGAATATTTGGCACCGTTAATCAAGAGGGAGGAGAGTTACATGTTGTTCAATCATTAGAGGAAATTTCAGCCTAAAATTGCCGATGAAATTTCTATGTCATCATATGTAAACCAATTTTATTTAATTGTATTTTTAGCTTATCTCCTTATAGAGTTACTCAAATGTCAAGTGTAAATAATTGTTAGATGCAAAATTAAATTTTACGTCCAACGCGTACCCATTATACATACTTATGAGAAGACTCACATTGATAAAAAAAAGGAAGATACATTAAAAAAATGAGTTCGACATGTTTTTTTAATGTATATTCAATTTTATCAATGTGGTTCTCCTCGAAAATATACATAATGGGTACTCGTTGGATATGGAATTTAATTACACATCCAAAAAAATGCCCATACTTGAAATTTGAGTAAACTTATAAGGATATAAGCCAAAAATACAATTAAAAAAAAAAATAGCTTTCTTCTCTTCCCTCCAAAATTCATAACTCTTATTTTATTATTTTAACTATGATTTTATTATTTTTCCTTAGAATGACACTTTTAGTGAGAAATTTCCTCTAATGTATGAAATCTTTCTTGATATTTGATCAAGTTTCTTGTGATAAGATAGACTTCCTCTTCTTATCACCAATGGATCCTTTGATTTCCATTCTAAATATAATGTTTACAAATCCATATTGCGAAGAGAGACTCCCTCTCGATCCCATACCTTAATTAGTTTCCTCTTCCTACATCACTATATCTTCTTTTGGTGCCTCTTTTGTTGGAATATTTTCCTCTTCATATTCCTTTTTCTTTTTCTATTTCTTTCTTCCCTCTATATTTTCATTTACCCTTGGTCTCTTTTCACCCCCACCTTATTTCCTTTGTTTCTCTTGCTAAAGAACCAAGTCGTAGTTTTCATCTGTGTTCCCTAAAGTTGATGGATCTTGTGAGCTTTTGCTCATCCTTTCCTTCCTATTTGTTACCGTTACAAAGCCCTCCTTGTCCACTCGCTAGGAATTTTGTGTATACTATTGATTTTGGTTTTATTCGAATTCTTGGAAGAAATGATCATACTCATGAAATTTATGACATATAAAAAGGATTTGTTCATAGCCTATGGACTTCTCCTAAAACTTTTCATGGAAACTAATTTTTGGAGTGCTTTAGTTAAATATGAACACACACATAGCCACTCATACGTTGTCTAATTTCCCAGTGTAGTCACTTTCAGATGTCACTATGAATGGCCCAATAGAATTACCATTCTTGCAACATTGAGTATAGTATGAGCCAAATTTTCGTCGAGTTGAAATTTTATTTATTAGTATTGAATCTCTCCTCCCACAACTTCATACATAACCATTCCAATTTTAAAAAGTATGGTCTTCCCTAGAATATCATATCCTTGTCTTCCACATTATTGAAAATAATAGTGAAAATTACTTTTTGGCCCAACTTTTGTTCTATATCCCCTTTAATTTTATAGTACTTCTGAATCCACCCAATTATCGTTCTCTTTGATGACCAAATTCCATTGAATTTAAATATTAGTGTGTGATGCTTCATGTACTGAACAATTTCCCATAATTTCATGGAAATGATTTCAAGTATTGGGGGTATTTGTACTTTATGGGAGGCATGATTGAGTGTTTGTGGCCCCCTTCCATTGTTGACTAGTAATTTCTAGGTTGGATTTTTCCTTTTCCTTCTCTTTTTGAGGAGATTACAATCCCAAATCATGGTTGGAGTTTCTTTTACATCAAAATTTCTTGATACATGAAGTGTATGCCTCAACCTACATCTTTTCACCATGTTATTGAATGAATACCCTTCCCTTACGCCATAGGGGGGGCATGAGAAGTTAGCCTATCTGCAACAAGAATGTAACCCTAGATTGAAATCCCAAGATCAAACCAGGTTAGCTCCCCTATCACAATGTTACTTTCGCTCTATATATAAAAACAAATACTAAATATTAATACAAATCTTAATACACTATTAATCTTAAATATATTGGTTCATTGTTAGTTTGGTTCATTTACAATGCTATGTATTTGTATGCCAAATTTAATTATAGTAAAATTAATTTTAATAAAAAATTTCATACTAATTTTATTCCCCTTGGTATAGAGGGAGGTACACAAGGGAATAATGGGATGTAATAATATAATAAATAAATAAGATATATTTAATAAATAAAGTTTTTAACCCACATTATGCAAGGGAACACAATTAGTTAGGGATTAATGTGATAAGTCCATTGTATTGGATGTATGGTATTGAGAAATCCATGGTGATTACCTATCATATTGTATGTATGAAGCCTATATAGAGGTTAGAGACTCTAGAGTGAGGGATGTTGAGTATTGTTTTGTATTGTCAAACATATGGCTTGAGGCACGTTCTCCTTCCTTAAGGAATAATTACATGGCGTTGCCCTACCTCAAGATTTTTATTAATAAAGAAGCATTTTCTCACATTGTTTCTCTAGTATATTTTGCACTTTTATATATTTGTAGGTCAGATCTAGATACCACTTGTAGTAGATCTCATGTGCAAATATATCAAATTCTCTCATAAAATAAACACAAGAGCCAATACACAAATAAGATAGAAATACTTCGCTTTATTAATCAAACCCTTAATGTGGGGCAACGCTCTATTCAATGAACCAGATCACTCCATAAACTAATGCATGTCAATACAAATAATACTTGACATCCCTCATTCTCTAGCATCTATATAGGCTTCATACATATAATACCATGGGTAATCACCATGAGCCTCTCAAAATTATATATTCAATACAACTAGCTTATCACACTATTTGTGGTCAACTATATTCAATACTTTTAAATAAGATACATTAGAGAAGAATGTTGTGGGCAAAACTATGGGTTATGAAAACTTGGAGCCCAAAAACCTCAATCTTCAAATTTACT
This sequence comes from Pinus taeda, assembly GCA_000404065.3. Classification (NCBI taxonomy): domain Eukaryota; kingdom Viridiplantae; phylum Streptophyta; class Pinopsida; order Pinales; family Pinaceae; genus Pinus; species Pinus taeda. Next base: position 1,548 of record APFE031148252.1, on the reverse strand, counting down.
ATTTTATCTCATTTTTTTTAATAGTTAATTTTTAATTTTTATTATTTTGCTTTGTTTTGTTTTTTATTTTTTATTTTTTATTTTTAATTTAATCCATTTATATTTTTATTAAAGAATGTCATGGGCAGAACCATGGTTGGCAAAGCTTAAAAGCCATAAACCTCTTTCCATAAATATACTATTTTATCTCAATTGTATTAAAATTATTAATTTTTATTTTATTTTATTTTTAAATCTAATTTCACTATTAAAGAAGAATACAGGGTGGAAAACTAAAAATAGTAAAAACATAAAACCCAAAAACCTAATAAATTTATCTTTTATATGGATTTTATTTTAATTAAATAATAACCGTGGGCAAAACAAAAGATTATAAAAATATAAAACCCAAAAATTTAGTAAATTTAGGTTTTATATGGATTTTATTTTAATTGTTAATTTATTTTAATTTAAGGAAGAGGCCCCTTGTATTTTTTAGTTATAATGTTGCTTATATACAATACCATGAATGAGCATTACCTAAATGAGTGAAATCGCTTTCTGGGCTAGTGCGTTTCATTTTAACTCCGTAACTCAGCAGGTGCGTTTTTATCTTTGACTCAGTAGTTTTGATATCTGAAGCACTTCGTGGCTCATCAGAAGAATAGCGGTCCGGTGCAGTGGGTGGTCCGCATGATCAACTAATGCGCTTCATTTTTAACTCTGCACTATTTTTTTATTTTATGCAATTAAGCTGGTGCGTTTCATCCTTGTCTCTGTAGTTTTACGATTTTCTGTAAATCAGCTAGGCCGTTTTATCTTTAACTCTGTTGTTTTAATATCTAAAGCACTTTCGTTTCAATATCTGAAGCACCTTGTTTTATCTCTGTTGTTTTAATATCTGAAGCACCTTGTTTTAATATCAGAATAATAGCAGTCCGGTGCAGTGGAAATTATGGAAGGAGAAAGCCGAAGAGGACGAGGAGAAACACAGAGAGCAGGGAATACCAGCCGCGGTAGGGGTACCTCAAACGCTTCCTCCTTGTCCCGCAGTAATGCTCGGAGCAGAAGTAGTAGGAGTGTGGATAGTGATGAGAGGAGGAGTATGGATAATGACAGGAGGAGGAGAAACAACAGTAGCAGTAGCAGTAGTGTAGATGGTAGGATCATTAGTTCCAATCACCCGAGTGATGATAGTGACGTGAGCAGCATCAGAAGACGAAGACCACTACCTGCTTCCTCATCTAATCCTGCAACTGTTACACAGCTGAATTACATCACAAGTAACGTAGCTGTTGCAACTAACAATGCGAGAACAGAAGCAGTACCTGCTGTTACTTGGGAACGAGTTGTACGTTCGAGGGAAAGAAGCGAAGAATTTAGTTGGGAAAGAGGAGAAGAATTTACAGTTGTATCTACAGTAATACTGTTGAAAATATAATTTCACTGCCCGCGCAAACCAGCAGTCAGCGGTCAACTCAGAAAACCACCCAGTTCAAACCTAAACCACCGGTCTCATATCGCACCACCTCTCAACGCAAAGTGGTTTCCGTGCATCGAGCTCCGATG
>APFE031148249.1:71692-88570 GCA_000404065.3 Pinus taeda | reverse complement strand
GTTAAGCCTATCATTGTACGTGACACTTTTTGTTGCCATTATCATGTGAAATTTAAATTATATTATGACACCTTTCTTAATTTTGGCAAAACATTTTGGAGAAATTCACCTCCTCCCACTATCCATGATTTCATATCCCAGATTCTATGTGGAAGTGAAAATCATGAATTATTTTACCAAAAGAAATGTGGTGGTGCTAAAAACTGCGATCACTATGGAAATTTGACTTTGTTTCACACAAATATCCTATTGATATGAATGATCAACCAATTTCCAACATAAAAGGATAATGGAAGAGATATGAATATATCCATACATCGATTGGTGCAAGTGGTAGTACAAGTGCTAGAAGGATTGATTTACAAGAAGATTTTATTTTTATTTTTTGTGATAGAGTTTTTGAAGAAGTTTGAAACATAAATTTATAAATACACTGAACATTCTCATAGAGCTTGAAGGCAGGACTTGCAATTCAAAAAATATTGTGAAAATTTTCCATTAGGGAAAATTTTGTCGATAGTTGATTTTACTAAAACTACACATTTGTTACACAAAATGAAATACAAAGAGAATAATATCATTCTAACCAAGTCTCTATGCTTGTCCACGTTCTATATAGACATGCTAAATAAAATGTTGATCATATAGAAAGCATTAGTGAGAATCAACATGTTATTAAAGAATATCATTTTTATATCAACGATGATCGTACACATGATACACATTTTGTACAACATTGCTTTGATAAGATTTATGATTCATTGAAAGCTAGTAGAATACAATTCAATGAACATTGGATATTGTAAGATAGATGCACTAGTCAATTCAAATATTCACGATCATTCTTTTGGTTGCATCATCTTCATATGAAAACTAAAATTAAATATTTTTGGAATTTCTTTGAGATTGGTAATGGAAAAGGACAACATGATGACAGAAGGGCATGTATAAAACAAGCACTTCAAAGATATCAAATGGACCACTTTGCCAACTGATCAAGTTGTTCAAGGTGCATTGCTGCATTAAGCCATGAGACTAACGCATCAAGGGAGGTACGCAGGTAAGTACACATATATGAACTTGTATATATTTTTAATATTTGCTATTTTTTATTAATTTTTTAAGTTTTTAGATTTTAAAAATTATAGTTCATATAACTGATTGATGATTATCTTTGATATATAAATTGTGTTTTAAATAACATATATAAATTCTTGTTTGAATACACTATAGTTTCTTTTGGCATATTGGATTCCAAGATGTAGATAGATCAATTCCATATGAAGCTGAAACAGTAAAAGGGACTCGAAAATTGCTTTCAGTTAAAACAAAAGAGTACTAAAATGAGTTTGCATTTGATAAAAGAAAATAATGTTGTTTTTATCGTGTTTTCACAGAGGACACAAAATTCAATGATGCTTGTGAAAAAAATATGTATGTGAAAGCTTGGAAACATACAAAACTTAATACGAAGGGGAAAATGTCACCTACAAGCTTGGAAGAGATGGAACCAGAGGAGACTATAGTTTCATTTGAAGGTGATAAAGTTTATGATCTTCTTAGAGAAGGTAGAATTTCAATTGCTTTCAAACATAAATTATAATATATATTATATATTATATTATATATATATAATATATTATATATTTTATATATATAGATATAGATATAGATATGTTTATGTTTTTATGTCTTTTAATCATACATGTTATAACTAATTTGATAACTAAAATTATACTGTTGATAACTAATTTGTTATTAATGATGATATGAATTTTCACATTTTTTTTTATTGTGCAAGAGATGTTTTTGCAGTAGTTGCACCCATTAACAATGTAGAAAATGTCAAGTATTATTTGATGTGGTGCACTAAACGAAAGATGAAGTTATGGGAGGACTATGATGATAATGGTTTTATATATGAAAGATGGTCTATTCTACTGAAAGGATATTTTTTCCAAGAAACTCATCAAACTGAGTGTCATGTTTACTTCCAAGACAATCAATCGGATGCCATAAGTTGTTAATATAATCACTTGGTGTCTGCATCGCGCATAAAGTTGGTAGAAGTTCAATCAAGAAAAAAAATCGAAATTTAAAAAATGGAGAATGTCAAAATCCGACCATGAACGAATCATTGAGGATGGCATTCCATTAGAATATTCTTAATTGAACTAGCCAACAATATATTATTCTTGTATTCATCTCTAAGAAAAAGTTCAAGTAGATTGTTAGACTTCCTTTTTGTGCACTCTTAAGTTGTCCATTCTAGCTACTACTAGGTATTACAAAATTGTTTTCATTAATATAGTGTCTTTGTTGTTAAGTTAAAAGGAAATTCAAAGATCCCAAATACTACTATAATGTAAGGATGTACCATCACAATGTTCTTGTTTGTTTTTTATGATACATCTATCATGTTTTCAATGCATTTTTCTTCTTTATGTCATCTTTGTTTCTTTTCAAATAATTTTAGTGCTATCTTAATGACATTATTTACTTTATTACATTCGCATTACCATCAATTTCAAATGTTTTTTATCTCATTTACATCTTGATAGAATCAAATTAGTGTCTAAAATAGGTCAAAAAATGCATTTTATTGTGTGTTTTTCCTATACATGCAGTGCATACATCATCTATAGTAACTTTTGAGATTAATGCAACTTCAATTGATTCAAAAATGCAATTCTTAATTCCCAATCTCTAAGCTTTCTCAAATTTCATGAAAAATACAATAGTAACAGACTTTGAGACAAAGAAGGTACTTTAACTTTAGAATGTATGTATTTAACAAGCTTAATGGAATGTCCTTTCATACAAAACAGATATCTCATATATATGTACCATAAATCTCATATAAAGAGAGAGAAAGTGCAAATGTCTATTATATATGGGGCACTTACTACAAATATGCTTATAAAACAAAAGTTCATGAGGCTATAATTTAATTTCTTCCCATATTCATATGCAATATTTAACATCATTCCTATTAAATTTTTATTATAAAAAGTTGGTGACCACATTTTCTAAATTAAATGTCTTCATTGTTTACATTTTTTATGCATTCTACTTATCCACATTTTAACTATATGCATTCTACTTACCATTTAAATTCAAACATACATCACTTGAAAAGTTGGTATGGGGAAACTGTAACTATTAAAAAAGGTATCGTAATTTGGTTCTAAAACTCTACATATGTGAACCATACAAAGTACCAACTACATGAAAATTTACTTTCATTTCTTCATATTCATGAACTTAATGTAAAACCTTTAAGAATCAAACCATGCACCATGCAAAATGTACCATGTTTTATAATGTTGATTGTTGATTAAACTCAGAAACTATAACTTGAAACCTTACATCAAACAAAGATTTGTAAATTAACTAGAACAACCAAGCAAAGGTTGATTAATGAGAAATTTGGTGGGTAATAATGGCATCCAAACTATGACTAATATGTGACTACCCTTGTTCACAATTTTGATGCATTCTACTTATCCACATTTTAACTATATACATTCTACTTATCACTTGATGCATTCTACTTATCATTTAACTTCAAACATACATCACTTGAAAATTTGGTATGGGGAAACTATAACAATTACAAAGGGTATCAAAAGTTGGGTTCTAAAACTCTACATATGTGAACCATACGAAGTACCAACTAAATGCAAATTTACTTTCATTGCTTCATATTCATGAACTTAATATAAAACCTTTAAGAATCAAACCATGCATCATGCAAAATGTACCATGTTTTATAATTCCAATTATTAATGAAACTCACAAACTATAACTTGAAACCTTACATAAAATAAAGAGTTGAAAATTAACTAGAGAAACCAAGTAAAGGTTGATGAATGAGAACTTTGGTGGCTAATAATGACATCCAAAATGTGACTTATATGTGGCTACATTTTCTCACAATTTTGATGCATTCTACTTCTCCATATTTTAACTATATGCATTCTACTTATCACTTGATGCATTCTACTTATCATTTATCTTCAAGAATATTTCACTTGAAAATTTGGTATGGGGAAGTGTAACTATTACAAAGGGTATCAAAAGTTGGGTTCTAAAACTCTACATATGTGAACCATACAAAGTACCAACTAAATACAAATTTACTTTGATTACTTCATATTCATGAACTTAATGTAAAACCTTTATGCATAAAGCCATGCATCATGGAAAATGTACCGTGTTTTATAATGTTGATTTTTGATTAAACCCACAAACTATAACTTGAAACCTTACATTAAACAAAGAGTTGGAAATTAACTAGAAGGACCAAGAAAAGGTTAATCAATGAGAACTTTGGTGGGTAACAATGACATCCAAAATGTGACTTATATGTGACTAAATTTGTTCACAATTTTGATGCATTCTACTTATCCACATTTTAAATATATGCATTCTAATTATCACTTGATGCATTCTACTTATAATTTAACTTCAAACATACATCACTTGAAAAGTTGGTAGGGGGAAACTCTAACTATTACAAAGGGTATCAAAAGTTGGGTTCTAAAACTCTACATATGTGAACCATATAAAGTACCAACTAAATGAATATTTACTTTAATTACTTCATATTCATGAAATTAAATGTAAAACCTATAAGCGTCAAACCATGCATCATGCAAAATGTTTGTGTTTTATAATGCTAATTGTTGATTAAACTCAGAAACTATAACTTGAAACCTTATACCAAATTAAGAGTTTGAAATTAACGAGAACAACCAAGCAAAGGTTGACCAATGATAACTTTGGTGGGTGTCAATGGCATCCAAAATGTGACTACATTTGTTCACAATTTTAATGCATTCTACCTCTCCACATTTTAACTATATTCATTCTACTTATCACTTGATGCATCTACTTATGATTTAAATTCAAACATATATCACTTGAAAAGTTGGAAAGGGGAAACTATAAGTATATTACAAAGGCTATCAAAATTTGGGTTGTAAAACTCTACATATGTGTGCCATACAAAGTACCAACTAAATGCAAATGCACTTTCATTGCTTCATATTCATGAACTTAATGTAAAGTCTTTAAGCATCAAACTGTGCATCATGCAAAATGTACCACGTTTTATAATGCAATTTTATAGTATGTTTTCTTTGAACAAATATATTTTAAAACTTAAAGTATCAAACCACATCCATAGTAGCTCTTCTATACAAGATGATGACCTGTTCATGAATGCAAAACGTACACATGTTTTATAATGCAATTTTAATTTATGATTGATTTATACATCTACACTATGATAAGATTCATGAATGCAAAATGTACCATGTTTTAAAATTTGCAATTTTACTATTCATTAAACAACTCGACAAAACAACTTGACAAAACCTAAGTATCAACCCAAGTCCATATTATCTTCTACAACATTATAAGAATCATCATGCAAAATGTATAAAATCCATTTTTATATATATTAAAGATCAATTCATAATAAAGAGTTATATAAAAATATGTCCAAAATTTATATCATGATAAAAGTAAATATAGTAAAATGACTGTCAAATACAAATATGCATCAAGGATAATCTCATTGGCATCTATGATCTATCATCAATATGCATCAAGGATAATTTCTCTTGCATGTACGATCTACCATCATCCTCATCGTCATGGCTGCCCTACACAACATGTGCAATATACATATATACATAATATTTTGTACTTTTAAATTAAATTTTAATGTATTAAAATTTAATGAGAATTTTATCATCAAAACAAAATTATAAAAGGTTTCAAATTCCATGCAATACCTCATTGTGTTCCCCTACATTACGCTCTCGTGGATGCCCTATACAACACATGTACATGTATATATAAAAAATTTAAAATTGCACATGAAAATGCATGAACTCGTAATATTAAAAAAAATGTAACAACTTTTTCAAATTGTCTTGATGATCCAATCCCCATTGTTGATTTCGTCGCTAATGTCCTTTGAGAAGGAAAACTACCTTCATAAACCTAAAATTTTAAAATTGTAAGACATATCTCATTTTTAACGAAACTTGCTTCAATTTATAACGAAAGCAAGTTCTAATATTCAATGCTTGTGAGAAGCCAATCTTTGGAACATTCCCTAATATGTAGGAAGAGTGTCACACAATGTCAAAAATGTCAAATTGAATGGAAATATGTTTACATTTAATTTGTAATTATTTGTTCTATAAAAATGTCTTCACAATATTAATATAATAAAATTAAATTAATAGTATGAACATGTTCTTAAAAAAACTAGCATCTTTCAACATATATACATTTCAACCTGAACCCGACAATGTTATATTATCAAAATTTTCGTCAACAAATGACTTAACTGCAAATACTGAACATAGGAAACATTCGTGTTAAATTATATCTGAATTTTTTTACAAAATGTATGTGAATCAACATTAACACATACATTACATTACATCAAAATATCAACTCTAAACATTAACAAATACCAATCCCATGTCCTCTTCCTCATGATCAATTAGGTCTTGCCATCCATCATGTAAATCCTTTACATACGCTTTGACCTCTTCAATATTCATATTATCTATTTCCACATCTCATTTAAATACAAAATTAGCATGTGCATATGTTCATGCCATTTTCCAATTTAGACCGACATCAATTGCAACGAATGTAGTTTGTATGTTGTCTAGAATGGAATCCCTTGCTTCTCAACCAATCTAAGAAGTGGCATCCATCTCTGACCATAGAGTTACTATACATGGTGGTTGAGGTACCAAAGGAGGTGGAGGATGAGGCAATTCATTATTCCTCAATGCACCCATCCAATCATATGTCCGACCTTTTCCAGTACCATAATATTTGGATGGAAGGTCAGTATAATTAGGTTTCATATCCAAAAAAGCTCTACATAAAATAATGGAGAAAAAAATGTGGAACCTCGTCATTCCATGGCAACTTGCCATACGCTAGAAGGAACCTATCGTACAAATGGTGGTCTATTTTAGGGTGCTTGAATTATTGCACCTTCATCATCTTTCTTTTCGACCCTTCTTTTAAATTAAACATAGATTTGGCATGTGCTTTTCTAACCCTCTTATTTACCTCAACCCATTTATCGAGACCCATTAATGTTTCCTTTCTACTCCTCATAATTTCTATAAAGCCATTCATTGTTGACTCAAGGATCCTGTAAATATTAAGAAATGTACTTAGAGAGTAAAAAATATTTCTATGCTTGGCCGACTCTCTGCAAGGAGCTCCAACTTCCCAAGATCATCTTTCAATTTTGAATAATGATTTGTGCACCTTTGTAACATACATTGTTGGATATTTGTCTCCCAAGGAAGCTCATAAGGAATATCAAATGGACAAGTGGTAATTGGCATATGGTCTTCCTCTTGAAATGCCATCATTCACCTATGTTGACTTTGATCTACATTTTTACCCCCTGCCTCAATATAGTTACATAAGTATTAAAACATTTCAATGTATTTATATACATGAAAAATGGACATACATGTATATGTACATACAATTTATTTACAAACAAATTTGTTTTAACATAAAAAAACTAAATTATATAATTTACCAAATGGAGGATCGTGATCCGATCGAGATTAATGACCACCCGAAAATGGTTGAGCACCATCATGCCCATGTACATGAGTTGATTAAGCTTGTTGACCATAAGGAGAAGGTTGAGCACCCTCATGCGACGACCTAGTGAGAGATGCTTCTAAAAAAGATTGAAATTATAAATTAATAAAGTTAAATTGACAAAAATCAATTCAATATGTATGTACATATGATTCTACCAATTCCTCATTTAAGTAAATGCACATAAACATATATATACCATACCATGATGATGTAATGAATGATGGTTCTCCATTAATTGATGTTATACTCTCCTCGACCTAGTGAGAGATGCTTATAAAAAGGATGGAATTTATTATAAATTAATAAAGCTAAATTAACAAAAAAAATCAATATGTATGTACATATGATTTTACGAATATCATTTAAGTTTTCACACACACACACACACACACACACACACACACACACACACATACATGACGATGATGATGTAACAAACGATGGTCCTCCCCTGATTCATTTGATACTCTCCTCGATCCATGACCAATCTTTTTGGAATGAATAGAAAGTCATGATCGATTTGATGCTTGAGACTCAGTTGAAGCTCTATCTCGTTTACGCCTCGAACAATAAGGTGGTGATTTCTCATGCGATGATGCAGACCTTCACTCCACACACACACACACACACACATATGATCTTTCAAAAAACCTAAGTTACCTTATACATTTAAATATATTTAAAATTAATATTTAAAAAGATCAATAATTCAAAAAATTAATAAGACAAATAAATGTAATTATTTAAGGGTTAATTCAAAATTATCTAGTGTATAGTTTTGTTTGACCCAAGATAATAAATATAAACAACAAGTAAATACTCAATATCTAAATGTTCAATTCAAATATACTCAATACTAAAAACACAAATGCTGAAGTGCACATCTTGATAATTAAATACAAAATTTTCTTAAACTTGTCACCCCGATAATTCACCAAATAATTCACCAAGTAGTGATTACACAGTGGGGGCACAAAGTGTAGTATTGAAAGAATCACATGGTAAATAAAGACACCATATTTATAACTAAAAAACACACACAAGCCCCAAGGGTTAGCTCAATTGGTCGAGGCCCCGTTGTTAAGTGCCTCGCCGATCGGGAGGTCACATGGTCAATTCTCCTCGATGCCCTTGGGGTTAGGCCCTGCTAGTTTGGCCAACAGGCTTTAAAATATTCCCTTCGGGGTTGATCTGCCCAGATTTTCCCGTGGATGTCACAGCCACCGGTGAACCACATCGTAAAAAAAAAAAAATAACTAAAAAACACACACATATCAAAGATATCTTAGAATGTCCATCAATAAATTTTGTTGGAGTGGTTCTTGATACCAATTCATCTTTCACACACAAATCTTGAATTGGCGGTGCCCCATACAATATATCACTTGACATCTTATTAACATTAGCACAATGACTTATTGTAAATGATTGAAATTAACTAGCAATAATTTTTGCTTCTCTATGCAGTTGTTTTAACCTCTTTTTGACTTGGTACACACCTTTCATCTAGATACACACAAGTTCAGAACTGGTGAAGACTACAATTCCATTGGATGCATAGTCCCTAGCTCTTCCTACACATTCTATAAGTGAAATATAATATGCTTCATTGTTTGTTGTCCTTCTAGGTACACCCCTTTTACTTTGGAGGACTTTATTCGTCACAATATTGTATAACACATACGTAATCACTTCTTGTCCTAGATTGGGATAACAAGAAACTTCAATACATAATGTCCATTTTTCAACCATGTTTAATGGGTTTTCTGATCATTGTAAAAAATAACTTCAATAAAATGAATAATATATTTCTTTTTTGCAAATGCCTTGGCCATAAAAATTTTGATCAAGAATTTTATGGGATAATGATGAAAAATAAATATCTAAAATCAAATTCTATCATGGAATACATTCTAGGTACTTGGAATATGCTTAGCATTGAAAGTGGGGAAGGGTTGAATTTTACTTCCTTTTGGCAACATTATTACCAATTGTTTGTTTCAAGTGGAGAGATCGAACTTGTCAATTTTTAGTACTTTAAAGTTAAAATTTAGTTTTTCTTATACCCATGCAGAGAACTAACTTCTTTCCCACCATTTTAAAATCATCATTCCATTATAGTTAATGCAAGTAATTCAAGTACAGGATGATTTCTAGGTGAAATTGAAAATTGGTTTTGCATCGATCTCAGGGCATGATTATATAGAGATGACAATGAAAAGTAGAAATTGGTCTTCCTACTAGAAAATTTCTCATTTTATTTCTAACTATAGTTGGAATAATTATTATTCAAATTGGATTACTTAGGTGTTTTCATTTGCAAAATAAATGGCCAAGGGAAAACCAATATAGGACTTGAAACTAGCAATTTTTGGTTCCCAACAACTAGTGAATATGGTTGTTATTTTGTTCACTGAGTTCAAAGTAGTAAATAAGTATGATTTGAGTTAACATTATAGTTATCATAATTGCAATACTCTTAGTATTATAGTAACACGAGTGTAATTTTGTAATTCAACTTCTAGTTCTTATATTAGCAAGTTAAGCCCATTAGAGTCATGCAATCCTCCTAGTTTCTCATAATAGGGGACCCATTACAGGATTGATTTTTTAATCATGCTCTAAGTCTACAAGAGACTTAAAGGGACAACCTCCAATCTTGTATAAATGACAAGAGGTGACTTGGTGCATCTAGGGAGTACTTGAAAGGGTTAAATGACCTAGTGTGTCCATGGAGTACTTGAAAGGGAGTACATGTGTGGGTTATATGTGTGTATGCCAAATGAAAAACACCATAAGCTCTTATTGGATTGGCTTTAGTTTGTTCTGAAGGTCTATATGGAAAATATTAAGGGCTAACCCTCCTATTTGATGTGAGGAATTCCAACGATATACTTGAAGGAAAGTTGATAACGTCCTTGCCTATTTTGATGATAGAAGTCTATTATATGGCATGGATTTTTTTGAAGGCTTGGAAGCACCACTCATTAATATTAAAATTCTTCTTCGACTTTAAGCTAGTGCCACTAGGATCCTGTTTTGGAAGATTTAACAATACTTCCTCATATCCTTTATAAAACATGTACTAGCTAAGTAGCTAGTTTTGACGACATCTCATATTAAGGGTTTCTATGATCACCCCTAATCCTGTCACAAAATTTTAGCATCTTAGATACTACAACATGTCACCTTTGTATCTATCAAATGCCATCATTTTCCCTAGGCTTGTGTATTAAAGGTAGATTGTGGGAATGTATTTTTAACACATTTGAAGTTGTTGAGGGGAGAAGTGTTGAGCTTAGAGATGGTATTGTTGATTGTATGTCTATCCTCTCCCCTATGTAATTTATAAGTATTTGGCTTGTGATCAAAGGAAGCACCTGCTGAGAATTGGATTAGACTTAATTGAAGCTTTGAGACAAAGTCAATAAAGCCTTGATTAAAGAGGTTGGTCTTAAGGTTTATGTGAATCTTTATGAATTTAATGTTCGCTAAATATGTTAAAGCTTATATCATAGTCCTATAAATATGTTGGGAAAATAATTATTAAGTATTACATGTTGTTAAATGCTTAGACACAATCTAACTTTCGTAGTTTATTCTAGTGTCCCAGAAAGACACGTCCCCAACATCAATGCTCCCCACACTCCTTAGACTTGGGAAATCTATTGAGAAAATAGATAATTTGAAATCATTTAAAATTATCCATTTTCACAAATTATCAATATTGTAAATGTGCTTTTTGTAGACATATAATATATTTAATCTTATAATAGAAAAAAACAAACAAACAAACAAACAAAAACACAACATTTTTCTTACATATAAATGCTCTTATTTATAATGATATATATATATATATTCTCGTAAATAATTAGTCTCTTAAATAACGATAAAGCAAGTGTAAATTTTCTATTAACACAATCAAGTTATATCAAATGAAAAGGCATTTCCAAAATAAAATCAACAAATATTTCACTATTCCAACCATATAAATAACAATTTTCCAAAATAACATCTAACATGACCCTTTTCTCACTTACCAATGATATTTAATTATATTAAATGTATCCCTTGCTAAAATAATATAAAGCTAATGAAAGTTTCTCTTTGGAAAATTAGGTTATATCATAATTGAGAGACACATTTGCACAATAAAATCGACAAATGTTTCACTATTCCACTGAATAGAACTAACAGTTCATTCTGCAACATTTCACTTACATAATTGAACTAACAGTTCATCATGCAACATGTATTCACTTTTGTTTTCGAATTGTACCCACGGGAATATGATTTATTTAAAATACCCAAGAAAACAAATAAATAATAATGCCTCAACGGAGGCACAATTCACCTTTAAAAGGGGTTTGGTTTCCTGAACATCTAACAAGGATTCTAGCTTAGTTTGGTTCGAATTTATGGTAAAGAAATACTTCATGTTGTGAAAAAAAGTATCTAAAGCTTTGATCCTGCGTGCATCTATTTTAAAGAAGAATTATTTAAAGCTTCGATCCTACGACTATTTTAAAGGCAGTTTGTTAACATGTGTGTTTGCATTCCTACAATTATTTGAAAGGAAAGTTATAATTTGTGTGTCTTATTTTAAGAAAAAAAACCAAGAACAAGATGAAATATATTTTATTTATTTATTTTGTTAATTTGTTTAAAAAATATATATATTTATTTTAAATAGTTGTTAAAGAAAATAAACAAATATAGTTATATAAATTAAATGGAAAGGTTAGTCAAGTGGTTTTAGCTGGGGTAGTAGAGTGATAGGGAGGAGTCTTTCTAGTCTAAGTTTTTTTTGAGTAATTATGAGTAATTTCTACATGAAAGATAACATACTTACCTAAATAAATAAAAATAATAGAAATTACATAACTTTAATGCATGAATAGGAAAAAAAATTGGTTCATGGTTACAAACATGCACCAAGATTTCATAATCTCATACTTTAATGATTTAGTGATCAAACAGATTTGATCTTGCACATTGGCTCACCTAGACAAATTAAAAAATATAAAATTAAATAACTCTAATGGATGAATAGAAAAAAAAAGTTTGGTTCACGGTTACAAACCCATACCGAGAATTCAGAGTCTCATTTTGTTTCCACGGGGAAGTGCATCCCACGGGGAAGTGCATCCCCCTGAAGAAACAACATATACAATATATACATCATCTGTACATCAGAATTGTGTTTTCAGGGGGAAGTGCATCCCACGGGGAAGTGCATCCCCGTGAAGAAACAACATATACAATATATACATCATCTGTACATCATAATTGTAACCAACATCTGTTGCACACCGAGAATTCAGAGTCTCATTTTGTTTTCAGGGGGAAGTGCATCCCCCTGAAGAAACAACATATACAATATATACATCATCTGTACATCAGAATTGTAACCAACATCTGTTGCACGCAGGCAACACAGCAAACTGACTGAGTGGCAAAACTCAATTTCACATATATACGAAACTCAATGAACCTCATAGACTGGCAGCGGGACCATACAATGGGAATCGATCATGGGTGGGGAGCGAAAAAGTCCTCCGCCCGGACCATGTGAGCAGTGCGCTCCTCCACCCCGACCACGTGAGTCTCATTTTGTTCTTCTAATCTAAAATTAAAGAAATGCTTCAGTGATCCAGCAAGTAAACAAATTTGACCTTGCACAACGATCCAGTGAACTAGTGATCCAACTAGCCAAAATATTTGATCTTGCGTAGTGAACCAATGAAGTGGGAATTTTATTTTGCACAATTAGCGAGGATCCAACCACTGTTCATTACCATTTTCGGATGGTCTTTTTTACCATGTTCATAGAAAATTTGAGTGTTCCCTTGTTGGACTTACTGGTTATTTGTCATGTGAAGAGATTGCAGATGAACATCCTGAAGTAATTTTGCAGATTGCAATTGTGATAGGTGGGTATCATTCCAGATGTTCCTACAATAAAAAGTATAATGTTCTTCTCAATGAGGTTAATTTGATTATCAAGAAGCTATTGCGCAGTCATAGGTATTGGAAGATTTAAACCATGAGATTTAGATTTCGAATTCACACTATACGAACAATCCAATGCCAAATAAATTTAAATAATATTCTCAACTATAAGACATATATTGCAAAGAAATTATGGGTGTGCTCAGGAGGACGAGGCGATTGAAACTCACTGTGGGGTCAGGTTGACAGGAGGACAAGGTGCCCAAAAGATTTCCTCTAGCACCAAACAAACCTACATTTTTTTTAATACAAAATTGCCAACAAAAACAATACAAAAAAAAATCAAATGTAGTAAACAACAAACATACCTGAAATGTAGGAACTGCCTTCTCCCTTTAACACATCAAAGTGTCCAAAAAAAACTACCGCATAAAAACGTTCATCAGAAAAATAAAGTGAAACTTTGCAACGGGCTCATGACCCACGTAAATATAAAATAATTTTCGGTCCAAAATATATTTTTGTACGAAAATAGGTTTCGGCATAGTTTTTGGTCGAAAATATTACCAAGTCGCCGATTTTCCCATTGGCCAAAAATCCGTTGCATGGTATTTGAGATTGTCATTAACTCTAACGTTGAAAATTTGGGCAGAAAGTTATGTTTAATTGTTCAGATGAAAAAATAACAGTTCAGCCGAAAAAAATTGCATAATTCGGACGAAAAACAGAATAGTTCAGTCCAAAAGGTGTAATCACAAATTTATAGCGAGTAATTTTCACAAAAGTGTAACCCAAATTCACATTTCTATCCTATTCTAACAAATAAAGGGGAATTAGGTGGGGAAAAAGATCATAATTGACATATGTTCATTAAGGTAATTATTTTGGTGTATATATTTATGCATTGGTGAAACATATTGCTAATTAGTGTTTTTTTTTTCTACTAATTTGGGAATAAATAATGATCAATCATTATTTTTGTTGCAATATGTTCTACCTCTATCTCTCCTAGGAAAAATTGACAATAGTGCCAAACAAGTTATATATGATCTTGGAAAACACAAGGTAAGTGGAGATTTATGTGTAAAGTGTAATTTGATCAATAAGTTGTAAAATTTATATTTGACTGCATGTGTTTTACTTGTTATCATCTACTATATACTTTTTTGTTGAAACCTATGATTTTCTTGCTTCATTTGTAGATGGTTGTCACCTAAATAAATCAATGAAAAATATATAAAGTATTGGAGGAAACCAATTCCTTGTCTAATGTGTGAAATGCAAAAGTATCTACCTTTGACATTTTTCAATGCACAAGAACACTTCTCATACACTAAGTCAAGGAAATTGAAAAGTGTGGACTTGTACACACATGATCAATGGGGATGGTTGAGA
Source organism: Pinus taeda (assembly GCA_000404065.3). Taxonomy (NCBI): domain Eukaryota; kingdom Viridiplantae; phylum Streptophyta; class Pinopsida; order Pinales; family Pinaceae; genus Pinus; species Pinus taeda. The sequence goes on along the minus strand of APFE031148249.1, from coordinate 73,549 downwards.
GGCACTTAAAATCACTGAAGGTTTTGGTCATACAAAGAGACGTTTTGAGGGTTCTATGGTAGAGGGATATATGGTATATCAAACCATGGTTTATATTCGTCAATATAGTTGGTTCTATGGTAGAGGGATATATGGTATATCAAACCATGGTTTATATTAGTCAATATAGTCTTACAACATGAAAAAAAATTAATGTATTGGATCACTTTTGGGATGTCAACTCCATGAACAAACTTGAAGGGGAGCACCTATTGGGGAAATGTAAAATAAGGAAAGTGAGATGTAAGTAGATAGTGGATATTTATAGTACAATTGACTTTTTAATTGTTATGTATATTGTACTTATTTAATTTTTAGTCTCCCTGCATAATCCATTATTATGAAGGTACAACATGGTAACTAATTATATATATGTGAATTTTTTGTTTTATTTTAATACAACTAGTTGAGAGTGAGAGGTAATACATTTATACATTGCAAACAATCTTGATTGGATGAAGGTATGGATTGAACGATGCAAACAAGCTAATAATGGTAGATTATCATGGTATGGTATGTCTACATTGGTCAAATAAGATCAACGTAGTGGAGATACCCACCTTACACAGAGGAAAATTGGTTTAGCATATGGTTTAAAAGATTATCAGGCAAGCATATTCACCCATACTAAGTTTTTTACAATTATATTGATGCATATGGCATGTTTTTTTCTTAATTTGTAAAATTTCCAAGTATAAATATGCCTATCAATTGACAATGCATTTTTTATGTGTTTGACATATTGCAGTTGAAACGCCACAACAAAATGTGGTGCAATGGCCACAAAATTTCACATCAAAAGGTTGAATGAAAAGATGAAAACTTTTAATAGTGGATAACTACAGTTTTTCAAGTTATCAATGTTCCATTTAGAGGTGACAGAGATCTAGAAGTCTCTGACAACTGATATTATGGGTATCTACATGAAATACTTGAATGTGACTTTAAATCCTTGAAGTTAGCTTTGTTCGATGTCAAATGTTTCAGACTATGAATCCATGAACATGACCTTGATAAAACTATTATTGAGTATGCTAACAGATTTACAATGGTTGATATAAGGAATGTTGAGCTAGGATCAGAGCCAAATGTTCTTCCAGAAAATGTGAATAGGTATTTTACGTATAATATTCTAGGTAAAGTGGGTTGGTCATATGTTTCTAGATATGACCCTAGAGGAAGGCCCTAAAGTATAATGTAGTGGAAGAAGATGAAATTGAAGAAGAATAAGATGTGGAGGAGTAGGGGGTTCCTGCAGTGTTAGAGGAAGATGTTCAAAGTTCAAGGAATATATCGTAATCACGACAATCTTAATTTGGATGAACTAGATGATATTGGTGTTGTGTTAGACGAAGAACTTGAAGAAGTTGAACCAAATGTAGAATAGCATGTTCCAGATGATGATATAGATGACGATGATGATGCTGTATAGCGAATCCTTTGAACATGAATTCTGAACTAGATGATACAAATGCTGAGTTAGATGAGGAGGAATATCAATGATATAAAAATGTTGAAAAGTACGATGTATGTATTTATATGTTTTTAGGTTGTTTGTTCTCTTTCATTCACCTTAAATTTTTATTTTCCTAGTTTTTATGTTTGAATGTTACTGTGTTTCTTTCAAATATATTATAGTAAATAGATTGAGTATTGAGGAGTTGGAGTGATTGTTAGAAAATTATATATTACGGAGCAATGGAACACATAAAATATTGCAGAAATATAAACACAGAAAATGCACAAAACAAGAGAGACACAAATATACGTGGTTCACCCAGTTTGGGCTACGTCCACCTCGAACAGCCAGTCCTTCCT
>APFE031148249.1:45268-67858 GCA_000404065.3 Pinus taeda | reverse complement strand
CACACATATGTAAGAGATGTTAGAATCTAAATTTATAGATAAAAATAGGAAAGAAAACCATAACATTACAATTTTAAATTACAAGAAAAACCATTAAATGTTTATATTTGTGTAAGAGACAAAGAATACAGAGAGAGAAAAATCCACCAAGTTTCAATCCTTTAGTTTTTAGATATAACATGAGGATGCACACACCAATAAAGGCATATCGACAACATCATCCCTTTCTTGAAGATGCATTTATAGATTTCTAGCTACATCAAATAAGTGTTAGTTGCATACTTTGGGCCCTCAAACTATATACATTTCAATTATTAATATTTCATTAACTTTTCATTAGTTTAAAATTTTCTTTATTCTTGAATTGTATATAATTACTCAAGTAGTTAATTATTTTTGGCGGGAAAAACTTCCCTAAGGTAAGGGTTGACAACCTCAACAAATCGAAGATAGACTATCAACAAGAAGCACATGTTCAGGAAAGAAAACTATGAAGACTACTAAAGTTGGGTTTGAGAGAAGTACCCATAGGTCCTACGTTTGATGTCGATCCCGTAAGGTCCAAACCCTCTGCTTCCTCCATAGTGATCAGACCTGCAATGCAATTCATAAAAGTAGAGACATAGCAAGTAGTTCAAAGTGTGTTAATAATAAACATGTTAGATAATCAAGTATAAACATATAAACCATGATATATTATACATGAATCATAAAAAAGATGAGATCATAACATTTTAGGAACAAGACATAGCTTCTTTATTGATATAAACAAATAGGAGTGGAAGGATATAACCTGATCCGATGACGAACCAATAAAGCCTTCCTCTGGATCTATCCAGCCCAAGCCTCAAACATCACCTCTCAAGCATGTACAAAAGGATGTCATATAATGGAAGATGAACATCTTTACAAGGAAAGAAGGGTTTCCTATGACTGGGAGTGCAGGAGGCATAGGGAAAATCAGACTTGATCTGGGGACAAAAGGGTTATAATGTCAATATCCTATCTCCTTATATGATTTATGAATTCCCATGAGGGGTATCAATACCACCAAAAATCAGTTGATTCAGTTAGGCCATGGGTTCTTGTAGGTGGGCTTTTAGTGAAACCTGTAAACCCTGCCCAAGAAATAGGAAATATTTTTATATTTTTCCTATTTTAACTTATGTATGGGGGTTTTGTATTATGGTACCCATGTGTGTACGTTCTTTTGTAAGGGAAAAGTCATGTATATAATTGAAAATATTATTTTTTAATAAATGATCAACTCTAAATGGGAAAGGGCTACCCAAGGCCATATCAGAGCATCATAACTACAAGAGTGTTGGATGATGCTATAATAGATGCCCCCTAATATATGAGGTCAGAAGGGATACATAATGGCTGAAATGTATTAAGTAGAAAGAGAGATCATTTGAGACCTTGAAAGGAGATCACTAGATTCCAGCCCCTTGAATACATGTAGAAGGAATAAAAAAGAAGACTCATGTCTAAGGCAGGCATACCCATGCTCAAAAATAGTAAAGAAAGTTCGTTGAACAATTACAAAGCAGATCCATCATGTACACATAAGTGTACAAAGAATATTGGAGAATACATAGTGGATTGCTCGATCATAGCGGGACATGAACACAACAGAACTATGTCTCAATATCACATATAGAAGAAAGATTGATCAATGATGCTCGAAGAATGTGTGATCATTGATGTTGCATAACTGATTCTCATAATAGTACCATGTCATATAGGTGGAATAGTGGTACTGCATAAAACTTGGGTGTCAACATATAGAATGTTGCTGAGGACAACTACAAGGGTGGCTGGTAGCATTGGAAGAAAACTGAAGGAGCTGACAAGTGAACCAAGATGATGACACAACCCGAGGTATTCACATACCGTAGATGGTACATTTCTACACTATGGGAATAAATGAGTTGAAGTCGACCATGTGAGAAATAGTTTGATTATTGGTCATTGATGTATACTATTAACAAACACAAGATAACTCACGGATAATGATGATGAGAATCAAGCTACCCCAGTACAATCTAACAAGTGCGAATAAATGTGTTGAAGTCAAACACTTCATAGAACCTATCAATGAAGAGACATTGATGTATTCTCACTGTCGATAGCGAAGGAGTCTGCCGCTGATGACTACAAAACCTAAGGTATTGAAAAATTAATCTAGATCTTGTTCCTAGAGCAATGAGTTGGAGTCGATGGGAAAAGATCTACTAGAAGGAAGGCATTAAGGCACCCCACATCAACCAACATGAGTGTAACCCGTAGGCCAATAATTTGGAATAACTCTGATGAAAAGAGATGAAGTAACCATTTCGAAGTACATTTCTGGCACACACAAGATGTGGCTAGCACATGATAGAAATCGTTTGAACCAACCAATAATGAGAGTTGACATAGAGGTGAGGAATCCACCAATAGGGTCAAATGGAAACCAAGGTATTGCACAAATCCCAATGTGTGATAGTGTAAGCTGACGTCAAACACAAGGAAAACCACTCAGTCAAAGACCCATGATACAGATCGATGCTTAGCACAAGGTCACCTATCAATGATGTAAATAGGGTTAGGGTGTGGCTCTAGGCCTATTCTCATAGCAATTTGTTGGAGTTGATAAGAGCATACCCGCCAAGAATAAGTAAATGGAGACCTTCTTAACTAGCACGAGAAAAGGACCAAATAAATGATGTGAAATTGAAGACAACTTGATAGATTGGGTATGGCTGAATGAAAATGAGTCAAGGGACACCGCAGAATGGCCAACACAAGTTGAATTCCCTTGAAAAAAATCACAACTCATATGTGAATATATGGCAACATAAAATAACTTTGCATAAGTTTGTAATGCATAAGGCATCCACAAAATCTCCATACAATTGGAAGAGATAACCAACCAGAGGAGGACAGACTCAAGAAAAAGGTTATGGCTCTCCTAAAGGCGAACTAAGTCCAATTCCAATGAAGGAAAGACCTATTTTGAGTGCTTTGCTCAATGGCGAAATAACTGACTCTTGTTTCCATCAAATATGGAAGTAAATTTCCATTCCCGCTCTTTTGGAATATATATATTTTTTGTATTTTTCATATTTAAATCTTGAAAAATAATAAAAAAATGGCTATAGTATAGTGGAAACAACGAGTGTTTAAAATCAGATGCTCTAGTTCTTGGGACTAGAAAATTCCTATGCTCAATGCAAAGTGGTGAAAATAGTTGTCAACAGTCAAAGGAATGTTCTTTCCATGAATAAAAGGTGCCAAGTCGCATAGGCTAATAAATGCATGGTTTGAACTTGCAGAAAGGTCATGGTCAAAAGTGGCTTATAAACGAGTCCAAATGAAGCCAACTTAAGGTCAAAAGCATACAAGTAGCCAGTATGCAATGCAGCGATACAACTTAACACATGGGAGCCTTTAGGGTATAAATCCAGAATAATAGTGAAGAAGAAGAGAAATGAGGCTTCATCGCAAAGTCATGGCAAGACTAAAGAGGACTCCCTAGCCTAAGCAATTCTTGAAGCATGGTAAACATATGCTAGCAAGGATCTAACTAGGAAGATCATGTAAGGAATGTATCTACCATTATGTTATGATTTTATAAGACAATGAGTGAATGTGGTTTGAAAATTGAAACATAATGGGGTCGACCCTATGGGAAAATATCATAGTATGAGGTTAAGGTGCATCATGCAACAAAAGAAGTGATATGTTCTAACCTATATGCTAGTAACGAAAACAATACCTTGCATGATGGGTCTATGATCATGGGGTCGAAATGTTGAAAAATGTCACAAAGTCTTCATTTACCCTGAAAAACAACCTCACCCAACACTTGAAGCTAGAAATTAAAAATTTCATGAAATAATAAAAATAAAAATTATGAACTTTATAAAAGTGGGTTTGTAAAATTTCATTATAAAAGACATTTCAACTCACCACAACTCATTTTGAATTGCAAGTGTTGAGAGCTTGAAAGCCTGGGAGAAAAAAAGGGGCAAGCTCATTCCACGATTTCTTCAACCAATTCATCAACCGAAGGCTTCCAGGTAATTCTAAACTCATATTGTCATCCTATCCATGCATTTTGAATAGGTTCAAATTATTTCTCAGGGTAGTAATTTTAATTTAAAATTTACCTCTGCGTGTACGCAGGCCGACCCTTTGAAATTCGTGTATAGAAATCCCTGCACGGGATTTTTCAAAGGCAAAGACACTTGTACACGTGACTGCCATTTAGAAAAGTTGCGTATGCGCAGACAGATTTGAAAATCCCAATTTCTAATGGATGAAACTTATTAAAATTGTAGGATGTCAATTATTTGGAAGGAGAGGGAGCATATGGAAGTTGAAAATGAGGTTTTAGGAGATCTAGTAGCATTATATGCTTTAAGAAATTGTGGATTGCTCAATTTTTTCATGATGTCAAATATGAAAACCCAAACTTGGTTGCTAGAAATGCTTGTCCATTACTGGGATCTAGAGAAGGAGGTCTTCATGATAGATCAAATTCCTTTACCATTTGATGTAGAATATATTTACTTCATTACAGGACTTTCCCAAAAAGGGGATGCAATTGATCTGAAAGAGAGGGCCCAAGGAGGCCTAAATATCTCTAATTACATAGATATCTACTGCACACCAGGGACAAACAAGGTCAGATCTCAAATTACGATCAAGGATGTGAGAATATTTCCAATCAAGATCATTCTCTTTACCATTGTCACAGTGGCAGGCTCGATAACTCTACATTAGGCCTCTCAACTTGCCATGTCCTTGGAAGTAGAGTGCCTTCATCTGAAAGTATTTGATTGGTGTATAGGGCTCTTGACTTGTATGAAGAAGCATTTGTCTTCAATGACAGGAGGGAAAACAAATAATTTCGGTTATGGTAGCATACTTTTTTCCTTTTTATTTGAGAGAGTAGCAACACTCCAACCCAAAGTGTCTACCACCATCAGTAGTCCTAGAGATTTGAGGATGGCCAAATGAGCAGACCCGATTAGGCGACTAGGCGGGGACGAAGTCACCTGAGAAACATTTGATGACGAGTTCTTCCTTTGGTGAGAGGAACAAATCATAGATATAGAGACTATCCCTATGCAGGCATAGACTACCGAAAGGACCGAGATGTGGCCCTTCCCGAGGGCACTGCATGGGGAAAGATGGGTAATTTTTTTAAAGATTTTTATGTTATTTGATTTTTTTTTTTTTTTTTAACATGATCTTAAGAAGTTAAAAATATTTTTTCGTGAAAAAAAAATATTACCATATTATTTGATCATGATGCATATGTTGTACTAGTGAGACCTGAGGGTCTACTTAGGCATAGTTGTCACAGTAGAGATGCAGAGAGAGAAACAAATGAGACCGAGAGAGTCCTACATATAGTTCAGAGGAACTTGGAAATTCTTACTCGCAAGGTTCCCATGGTAGCCAAAGAGGATCTCCCTGAGGCATTTCAAAGGTGAGTGGTAGGTGTACCACAAGAGTGGGTGCGTCTCTTTCGATGGGTAGCAAATGCCACCATCTTCTTCCGTGGTGCTCATCTAAGCAGTGCCCATAAACTTATATTTTATATGATTGATATTTTATGGACGTGATTGGGCTTAGGCCCAAATTTTGTAGGACATCTGTCTACATTTTGTAATATTATTGATGTATTATTCCTATCTATATACAAATAATTTCTCAATGGTTTGATGATATATAATGATGATTTTATAGTATTTTTTTATTTTAATGTGATGCATGATTAATGTGCCAATCTAATGCTTGATAAGCTATAGAATCGGCAATTAATTTTTTCTGATCGTGGAATATGTATAAAAGTAATGAAATTACATGATATTTTTAATAATATCACTCTCAGAAATTGGCGATGTAATAAAGGATCTCTCACACAGTATATGTCATTCAATTGAGACACCACAATTTGTGAATCTAGATAATCCACTATCGATTCAATATCAAAAGATATTGCTTCAGATAATAAATTAATGACAACATTGTATTCAACCGTATTGTTGGATGCATTATCGATATATATGTCTCTTGAGACTAGAAACTGACCAGATGGTAATATATTACCCAAGTGGCAGAAGCTAAGTTTAAAGTATGTCTTCTAGCACCATTGAAAAATCCTAGATACACCAAATCACCCATTGACACCTTCCAAATAAGACCAAAATACCACCATTACCACGAAACCCATATACTTAAATAAACAACTATGTACAATATTTACAAAACAAAGCAAATGTTAAGCAATATCCTAAGCATAATAATTCTTAATATAAAGCCCATTTCTGGGCTTCAACAACAAGTTTCCATTGAAATCAACCAACTCATATGCACCTTTTTGCAAGACATTTTTAATAAAAAAAGGACTGTACGAAATGGGTTTGAACTTTCCTGCCCCCCAAGGTGTCTTTATCTTGGTCATAGACTAGGACACATAGCCTTGTCATATTAGGTCTTTACTCTCTTTTTATGAGCCTCATTTATTGTGGCTGCATCCCGACGCTACTCATTGAGATGTTCCAAATGAATAAGGAATTCTTCAAGACTAGAAGTGTCTTGAAGAAGTTAAATTGATAATTTAAGAGATGAGATCTCACATTCCATAGGGAAGATTGATTCCAAACCATAAACTAGTTGAAAATGAGTAAAACCCATGGCTGTCTTAACAAACATCTGGTATGCCCAAAGTGCAGGATATAACATGATGTGCCAGTTGGATCTAGATTTATTGATTGTCCTTTGCTAGATAGTTTTGAGGGGTTTTTTCACTGCTTCAACCTGACCATTATCTTGAGGATAATACAAAGACGAATTCTCTTGTCGAAATCCCAACTTTAAAACCAACTCAGATATCATCTTATTTTCAAAATGATTGCGATGATCAGTGATAATCTCCCTTGGAATACAGAAACATGAAATGATTTGGTTGAGAAGGAAAAGAGTTGTTGTCTCACCATCATTTTTGAAAGTAGGCATAGCTTCGACCCACTTCGTAAAGTAGTCCACCGCTACGATAATGTACTTGTGACCCTTAGCCGAAGTCGGGTTAGAAGTTGTAAAATCAATACCCCGATTTGTGAAAGGACCGAAAGTGATGATAGGGAAAAACAAAGATGGATGAGTGCACATTTTCTAAGTATATACCTAACAAGGATGGCACTTTTTGATCGCTTCCATGCAATATTGAAAAATCAAGGGCCAAAAATAGCCTGCACGCAAGATGTTTTGGGTTGTAGCAAGCCTAGATAGATGACATCCACAAGCTCCAATGTGGCAGTAATTAAGAACAAACTCAACTTCTTCTAAGGTTAAACAACATCTAAGGATTGAATGAAACCTGTGATGATACAAAGTGTCACTGATAATAACATAATTTCTAGCTAGGTGACACAATTTTCTACGTTCATCCTTTGAAAACTTTTGACAAAAATTCGAAGTCTTAAGATATACTATGATGTCTCCATATCAAGGATATTGTGAAGATATTAGGAAGAGATGCTCATTCCGAAATGACTCTTCATAAACAACATACACTTCACAAGGAAACTTTGAAATCAATTCTACAAATACTAAATATTTTTTGGACTTGACTGACATAAATTCAAGATCGAATTCTTGCAATATGACTATCCTTTTATTACATTTTCCCCCAATCACTCTCCTACTGAGGACAAACTGAAATGGCTTGACGTCAGCTAACACGAAATTATTTCTAAGTAGAATATAATGAGGAAGTCATTGGACAACGCGAACTGCTGCCAAAGCCAATTTCATTATATGATAATACCTAAGTTTAGGACCAACTAAGCCTCAGATCAGATAATAAATCACATGGTCTCTAAGAGCATTGTATTCCTAAACCAGAACCATCCCAATGGTTGATTCTACTGCAATGAGATATAAGAGGAAATCCCTACTATAATCAGGTGGACTCAAAAGAGGAGCATAGGTCATTTTTTTTTTTCAAAGCATCGAAGGAGCATTGAGCAAAATCATCCAAAAAAAATGGGACTCCTTTCTTTAGTAATCACATAAATCCCTTCATAATCTCGGAGTAATTTATGATAAATATCCTTAAGAAATTAGCTTTACCTTGGAGACTTTGAAGTTGACAAACCATTGACGGGGTAGGCAACTGAAGTATGCCTCAACCTTGAAGGGATCAACCTAAATCCCTTCATTGGACACAATGAATCTGAATAACTAACCAGATGTGATAGTGAAAACCCATTTATTAGGATTCAACCATATTTTATAGTAACGACATCATTCGAAAACCAAATGAAGGTGTTGTGGATGATCAATCCTCTTCCAAGAATGAGTAGCTAGGTCATCCAAATATGCTTCTATTATGTGCTTAATGTTGTGGAAAGCATAAGACATGGCCTACTGAAAAGTCGCTCCAGTATTTTTGAGGCCAAAAGACATATTTTTGCATGCAAACGTACCCCAAGGGAAAATAAATGTTGTCTTGTGTTGATATTTAGGATAGATAGTTATTTGATTATATCCTAAAAAGTCATCCAATAAGAAGAACACCTCATTTCCAGCGCACTCATGAATGATCTGATCGATAAACAGAGTGGAGAAATTATCTTTAGGACAAGCCTTATTCAAATCCCTAAAGTCAATGCATACCTGGATCATTCCTTGCTTTTTATCGATAGGGATTAGATTTGAGACCCATTCAGTTAAAGGAACGATGTATATGAAAAATGCCTTAAGTAATTTTTCAACCTTAGCTCTAATAGGTACTGTTTTCCTAGGATTTACCGATTGAAGCTTTTGTTTTACAGGATTAGCATTTTTGTATGCTGTAATCTCATGTTGAACTATCAATGGATCGATTCTAGGCATTTATTCATAAGACCAAACAACCACATCTCGAAATTCCTTAAAAAGGTCGGTTTTTATCCTGATTTCTTTAGGGAACATACAACTCTATTGAAGATATTTTCTATAATATTGGGATTCCTGGAGATGTTCACTGGAATGGTTTCTGAAATATTGGACATATTACCTTCAACAAAAACCTGTGTTGAGGCCAAAGTATTTAGAATTTTGTGAACACTTCCTGTTGAAGAAGGACAAGACAAATTTGACTCAACTTGATGCAAGTCAGGGAGAAACTATGACAGATGATGTGAATCATCCCATGGTCTTTATGTATGATTCATTGCTTCTAGTATTTCCTCTACAAACGATAAGACTATGTCAAGGCAGTCTATAACTAAAGTATAGTCGAGAGTCCAAACCGTAGCTACATCACCATTCGAATCCTCTGATGGGAGAGGAATGGGATTGAAATCTATAGAATTATCTATAGATTGGTACGTGATTTTTGCTGTAGATATAGGGTATGCCATTCCACCTACTTTCCCCTCTTGTAATGTGGCAGATGCCATTCCACCTACTTTCCCCTCTTCTAATGTGGCAGATTCCATTCCACTTACTTTCCCCACTTCTAATGTGGCAGTAGAGGGGGATAATGTCTAAGGATTAAAAAAATAATGAGTTCTAAAATAACCTCTTTGAGGAACGACCTTGGAGGATGAAATGGCATTAGCATGAACAATAGGAGAAGGAAGATAAAAAGTACCCATCAATGAGGAATACATTTCAACTCCCAAATTCTCAACTGGCTACTTGGTATTCTTCACCAAGGGGATGGTAGAATAAGAAGATGCACTAGGATCATTAGGAGAGTAATCCATTTGATTAATTGTAACAATTTTCCCTTCATGGGGGAAGCATAGGACGCAAAAAAATGATGAAACAATAATATCCATTTTATAAACCCATTTTCGACACAACAAAAGATTATAATCCAGGTTGGCATGAACTATTTCTACCTTGACATTGACAACCTTGCCCCCAAAATAAATGGGAAAGGCTGAAAGAATTCCATGAGGCCTATGAGAATGACCATCGAATGTGGTAAGTGCTATCACCAAAAAATTGATCATCTAGCCTAATTTACTAGATGGATCGAATACACCATGTAAAGCCAATTTTACCATAGTAAAATTGCTTTCACTGTGGGAAATTACTTAATAAACCATCTTTGTTAAGTAATTTATAGTTAAACCCATGAATAATAATTAAATATATCGCTATTTATTTGAGTTTCTTCTAGGAATAATTAATTAAACAATTGTTCAATTATTATTCCTTGTCATATTTGACCCAATCATGAAAAATAAAGAGATAAATAATTAATTATATTTCTTTTCTCTAAGAATAATTAACTAATCACGAATTAATTATTATTGTTTGTCAAACTTGACTAAATTCCTTAGGAATAACTAAATAAATCCTTATTTGTTTATTATTCCTTAACTAATTCCTTGAGATGATAAATAAATCTTTTATTTATTTATTATTTCTAAATAAAAGTTTAAATACTTTTTCCCTCCTAATTAAATATAATAAAATATTCCAAGTGGTTATTCCAAGAATGGGGTTAATAATATCTTATTATTGCTCATTATTCGAGGATAAATCAATATTTTGTTACAAATATAAGGGTTTTCCATTCATTATTCACTTTTGATTATTTTCATTTGAGTAGGGGAAGGAAAAACTTTCAGAGACTCGATAGCCTTCTAACATGACATCGACATGACACATGTGGAAGCCCCTTCATCAACTACAGTTCGAAATATATTCATTTTCTGATATGTAGATTGAATCTGGAAATCCAGGTGATGAGGGAGTCTTTTCTTAGCATTTGACATATCAAATGGTATAATAAGATAGTTTTTTTGATCCACTGCTCTGATCGTAGTGAGTGATGCACTCCTCTGTGCAGTACACGATTGGAGTATCTCTAACATTGACATCACATAGGGGCTCTGGGCTAGATCTTCGACAATAGAGTAGTTCTAAGCCTCCCTAGCATTTGGATTAATAGTTGAACGTTTTGTAGAGCCTTTTGGAATCCAAGGTATAGGCTCAACTACGTGCCTCTTAATATGGAGTGACTTTGTAATATCGGAAGTAGCCATAGTGTTAGAAGGTTTCGTCTCACCATAATCATGTGATCTTGTAGAAACATCAACATGAGACCTCACCATATAAACATTGAATGTGATTCCCCTTCTTGTTTTACCCCTAGGGGGGTTCCAGTACCAGCATTAACACCAACAAGGATTTGCTACCCTTAGGGAAAAGGGTTACTCAACACAGCCTGGAAACTCGAAGAACCCTACTGAGCTAACAAACATTGAGCATCCTGAATCTTAGGGAAATGATGGGTAAGATGATCCCCATTGCATAACATTCATGGGAAATTTACTTTCTTTTTTTATTCCTTCTTGCCCTCTACAGTATCATTACTGGACTTGTTCACATTCCCCTTCCCACCCTTATCTTTCTTCTTACCATGTCCCTTATTCTTCCCATCGGATTGTTGTTCTCCTTTAGGGTTCAAATATTGGACAACGTTAACTGCTAAATCTTGGGAAGATATATCCACTGATGACAAAGCCTGTGCTGGAGAAGCAGTTTGTAAAGACAAATTCTACAATTGACTCAACATGTTAGATGTATTACTATTGATCAACCCCAAAATTCCATCGGCATGGGGTCCTAACTTAGGTTTCTATAGATCAATTTTCAATCGAGGAGCATCATGCATAACCTTATAAAGGACTCCAAACTAAGAGTATATGAGTTCTAATTGATGGGATCTAAATATGGCATATTCTTTAGTGAACACTCCAAAGAGTGACACATCCTTAGAAATTTCTGGCTGCAAATATTTCAAAAACCATTAAAGGAGGAACTCATCAAGAATGTAGGCCTTAATTAGCCACTTCATTTTGCGCCATTCTTGGATGTGGTTAGAAATATGAGTTGCTTTGTCTTGTTCAAAATTAGGTGGAAGCTCATTTCTAGCATCATATCAGACATGCAACTGAAAATGGTTTAAAAACATAGTAGTCAGTTCACCAAACATAGCAAAGGTACCCCCTCTAAACTCAATATACCATTTTGTAGCGTTTTCAGTTAGGGTGCATTGGAATAATCTCAACCTGGCCAAATCGTTGATCAAGGAGTTCAATGAGCACCATAAATGGAACGTGGTTATATGATTAGTTGGATCCTCCCTGACTTCCCTTCAAATTTAGGAATATGAGAACGAAGTTTTGTGGGAACCAAAGGCCAAGGCAAATTATATTAGATCAGATCATTTTTCAACTTCGAAAGATCTAATACGTTTAAAGTTTTCAAGAACGGTAAGCATGGAGGAGTAGGAGAATTCCACCCACCAAGAGAAGAATTTTCAATATTAGGAAAAGTGTATCCTGGATTTTGAGAGGCACCAAGTTTCCATGGGTTACTCATAGAAGGGTCTAAACCATAAGGAAATCCTTGTGTCCTAGAATTATTCAGAGGGTATCCACCCCCTGTCATAGGGTTACCAGACATAGGATAGTTTCCTCCTAGTGTAACATTGAAAGAAGGGGATAACCCCTGATATGGATTCCATGCACTAGCTAATGGAGGAAATACCTGTGAGATTCCAATGAAAGGGAAGGGAATACTCCTCTATTGACCAAATAAATGGGATAAATTCCCAGCCCCTAAACCACTAACGGAAGGATTTGGCCATCCTTGAATAGCTTGGAAATGATTAACATTCTGAGCTTGTCCTAAGTTCAAAGATGGATTGGAAGGAGGGATATGACCACTTCCAAAAGCAAAACCCTGAAAACATGTTGAACCACTTGTCATAGAAGTCATAGATGTGGAAACAATATATGAGAAGGTTGAAGAAACCATGGGAATCCCACTGGGTGGTATCCCGAAAGGATAGGCACTAGTGAAAGGAGTGGAAGGTTGGGTGCTCCCACGTAGACTTGGAATGGAGGTAGAGCTAACTTCTATTGTACTAGGTGTAGCAATAGAGATAAAAATAATACTCCCTCCTACAACTAAAGGATGGGTCTGCACACCAAAAGTATCAGTAGCCATACTTACGCCACTAGCATTGGCAATCTAGAAAAGGAGAGTGGACAGGGCTTGTTGCCTTGTAGGTCGGGGTACCCATGTATGATACAACATATGGAAGATGAGAAAAAAGGGATGTAGAAGGAGTCATGGGGGACTTAGGGATGTCTTCAATATCAATCTCATCTTCTGATTCAAATAGGACCCTAGCAAGGACCAGAGTGTTTCCGTCCAAGTTATGAATTGCACTAGGTTCACCCTATGAAATAAGAGCCCCTAAAGTAGGATTAATCTCTGATGCGTCAGCTACTACTAGCTGAAAATCACTAGCAAAACTACTCCTACGTATTCTACATGAAGGTTCGATACTTGCAGGTAAAAGCCCAAGAAGCCTCCTAGACTGACGAACCTGTCGATCATCCACTTTTAAATGTTAAGGTAAATTTTTAAAGACTCAAAAAATAAAAACTTATGGTAATCTAGGAGGAGAGAGCACTCACTGAAAAGTTCCTAAAGATACAACCAAACAAGCAACTTCCAGGTATTTCCGCTTTGGGTGATTAGGACTAGACACCAAAATACAAGAAAGAGAAGATACGGAACTTCCAAAGATAGTTTGGGATAATTACGACACAAGCCTACCAACGAAGGTATCAAAAATAGTTATGTTGTCCTCCAGATAATAGCCTTTATCAGTGCAAGTACCTGACATTCACAAGGGACCACTCTAGAAGAGCTATGAAAGTGATACAACGACTGTCTCAGGTACCACGGGTATTCCCCCTCACATTCACCTATGTGGTCCTTAGGATAGGAAACTAAGGTAACCAGTTCGTAATGAGAATATGGGCAGAACAGTCGTAGGCATGCTATCTAACAAGTAGGAGAGTGGGTATCTCTCTTTCCTTGTCTTCATTCGTCCTCGTTCTAAGTTAACTCGTGTGTTAGAAGATATTTCTCGGAAAACTTAACGAGACTAGATTTTCACTCTTTAATCAACTTCTATGTTTCAGTTTAGAGTGGCCTTGGAGAGTTTACTCTCCACACACCTATTCCAAGGCCCTAAATGACATAGACTAATTGATGAATCTATGACAAGAAGAAAAATCTAGTTCATTTTAGATTAAGTGCTTGATTTTATTGATTTTTATTTAGGACATAGGTAGCTAAAGTGAAAGTTATGATGTTCTAAACGCAAAAAGAAACCAATAGAAAAATAGGCTACATGTAAATGCAACTTCTTTTTCTTCGATGAAAAGTGATCTCTATAGGGTTCTACGAGAAATCTATGAAAGAAAAAGTTTTTCTTTTCTTTTCTTTTAAACACACTCACACATTCATCATCTATTGAAAGAGACTAAAAAATGCCTAAAATTCAAACTACCTTAATGCATACTAGAATTCCTGAATGCAAGACTTTATGGAATGCTCTAAACAAACAAATGTGCTATTTTAATATCTTAAAGTCAAAATTTAACCAAACAAGGAGAAACAAATATCCAAGAAAATAATCTCTCAAGAGGAGAAAATTCCAACCTCAAGCAACTATTCACACACTTGTTGATAAATAAAAAGATCAAAAAACCAAAAACCAAGGGAAATAAAAGGCGAAAACAAATGTTTGTTTTTCTTTTTTTCTTTTTAAGGACTTGAAATAAAAGTTTCAAGAAGGCAAAGAAATCAATCACTTCAAGACAAAAATCAAGTGACAAAACACCAAAGTTCACTAGCCATAAATGATCACTGAGATGATAAGACCAAATTGAATAAGTGATCAAACACACTTGGAAAACTTGATCTAAAGGACACATAAAAGATTCAGAAAACAAAAGATTTCAGAGGACCAAAATCTTTCCTAAACCAAAATTGCAAAGACCTTTCCCAAATAACCAAAAAGAAACTCAAACAAGCCAACTTCAAGAATGAAAAATGAAGCAATGAAAAGATTGGATTATGAGGTGAGTTGAGAATCAACTCACTGTTCCAGAGGCATAAAAAGTTAAACAATTTCCCAAAAGATTTGAAATCCAAACTAAGAATGAAAAAATTCAAAAATTGCAAACCTTAGGTTGACAAAATAGTTTTTCAAAATGCGACAATGAAACTGACACCATAAAACAACAAGATCATTCCAGACTTCAAATTACTCTAAAAGAGAAGGAATACCAGGCTACTCCCCCAATTGAAGGAAAAAATTTGAAAAAATTCAAATTTTCCTAAATATACGCGACTATGTATAAGCAGAGTCGCATGTGCATGAAAATGTTTCCGAAGAAACAATTGTATATGCAAGTTTATTTGGAAGAAACCGTGTGTGTTTGTTACTGTATACAAGAAAAAGTGCGTATATGCATAAAATAGGGAAAAATAAAAAGTGCAGGCCTGATCTAGAAGACCAGACTTATTTCCCAGACTAAAAATGAGTCAATAATATTGGAAAAATCAAGAAACAAGATAGAAAAACCCAGATCAAGGACAAAACAACCCTTCTATGAAATACGAGACTATATTCCCCAGTGGAGTCATCAATTCTATTGGTGGGAAAAACTTCCCTAAGGTAAGGGTTGACAACAGCAACAAATCAATGGAAGACTATAAACAAGAAGCATATGTTCAAGCAAGAAAACTATGAAAGCTACTAAAGTTGGGTTTGATAGAAGTACCCATAGGTCCTATGTTTGATGTTGATCCCACAGGGTCCAAACCCTCTACTTCCTCCAAAGTGATCAGACCTGCAACAAAATTCAGAGAAGCATATACATAACAAGTAATTCAAAGTGCATGGATAATAAACATGTAGATCATCAAGTATAAACATATAAATCATGTTATATTATACATGAATTATAAAAAACATGAGATCATATCATTTCAGGAACAAGACAAAGCTTCTTTATTGGTATCAACAAATAGGAGTGGAAGAATACAACCTGACCTGGCCATGACACCAACAAAACCTTCCTCTAGATCCATCCAACCTAAGCCTCGAAGATTGCCTTTCAAGCATGTGAAAAAGGATGTCATATAATGGAAGATGAACATATCTATAAGGAAACAAGGGGTTCCTATGAGTGAGAGTGCAAGAGGCATAGGGAAAATCGGACTTGATCTAGGGACAAAAGGACTATAATGTCGATATCCTATCTCATTCTATGATTTAGGACTTCCCATGAGTTGTATAAATACCACCAGAAATTATTTGATTAAGCTAGGCCACATGCTCCTGTAGGTGGAATTTCTGTGAAACCCATAAACCCTGCCCGAGAAATATGAAATATTTTTATTTTTTTCATATTTTAAATTATGTATGCGGGTTTTGTATTATGGTACCCATGTGTGTACGTGCTTTTGTAAGGGCAGAGTCATGTATAGAATTGAAAATATTGTTTTTAATAAATGATCAAGTCTGAATGGGAAAGGGTTGCCCAAGGCCATATTAGAGAATCATAACTATAGGAGTGTTGAATGATGCCATAACAATTATAAACCCATTTCAAAATGTATAAAATGACTTTTGGAAAAGTGTATAAGTTAGTAATATGTTTTGAAATATTATTATTTTCTAAAATGGCTTTTCACCAAGTGGATAAAATGAGTAATATGTTTTGAGTTACTGTTATTCTCTTCTTATATTTTAAAGAATTAGTCCAAACACATTTCATTCCATTCGTCACGATGTCAATTATTTTTGAAGCTTCTCTTCAACTCCATATATCTTATTCTTTGTTTCTACTTTTTTTTTATTCATGCCCACTTGGAAATTTTTTTGACTGAATAGGTTCCTTGACTTCGATCCCCCACCATTATAGCTTTTATACTCTCTTGGTTTTCTTAGTCATTGAGTAAACCTAGAAAACTTATATTCATCATACATTTTTATAGATTGAGTTCCATAGGTTGAATGCCCAACCAAATACACATGCACTTTATGATTTAGAACTCTCACTCCCAAATCTCTTATGTCACATCACTTTCTATACCTCCTATACACTTCACCCTCTGATATCAACAATCCTATATTTGGGTTTCAAATGATATTTAACATTTAACCTAGCCATTTATTCACCTAGGATTTAATTTTCAACATTTACCATATTCATTTCCCCACCTATGATTTAATTTTTATATGTCTATGAAAGTATCTTGATTTTCTATTTCATCACACTTTTGTTAAATGATAACTTTACAAATGAGTAAGATTTTAACCTCTTTAATATCATTTGGTTATTGTTCAACACATTGATTAAGCTCTACATTGACAATTTGAGATTTCCACCCTAACTTCAAACTTGGTACTAAATTTTTCTTATCCAAATATGATTGACAAATGCATAAACATGCTTTGGATGATTGGATTTGTATTGTAATAATTTATTTATAGAAATAAATAAATATAATCGATTGCCATTTGTTTCTTGATAGAAACTACTTAAATGGCCCTCACCTAAGCCTCATGATAATCACATGTTTGTTTTGAGATACTATTATTTTAGTTATCAAATATTATTATGTATGGTGATTTGGGACTTATCTATATTTCATTTTTTGACTTATTTACAATGTATTAGAAAAATTGTAAATAGTATACAAATAATTAGTGTAGATTTCCATAATTGTTTTGTTTTGACACCCTTTTTCCACCATTTTCCTCTTTTTCATCATCACTATCAACTCAATCAAGGCGGTAAATCATAGATTTTGATAAGGTAACAAATCTTACATGTATTATTTTTCATATGCATTAATGTTCCTTATTGTCATATTAAAGAGTGCATTAGCTACAGAATTAGCATGATTTTGTAGCCATTTTATAGATCTACATCTACCTCCATGGTTCGCTGGGTTTTGGTGCGTTAATGAAGAAACTAAGGATATGGGTAGTTGAGGATCGATCCCCTCATGGATCTCCTCCTATTCGCTTGAGCCAGTTCACCGAAGGAAGAACATAGTGGCGTGGTCAAAGATACAGGTCAACATGTAGCAGCAAGAGTCTAGGCACAACAAGTTTTCTCGATTTGCTTTCCAAATACAAAATCAACGAAATAACACTTTTGCTGTCTAGTTTCATATTTGAATTAGGATTGAATAATATACCTATAGGCATAGAAGTCTCAACTGATTAAGCACACATTTTATATAAATATATATCCTCTATAAACGAAATCAAGGAGGAAGTATTAGTTAACTACTGAAGAAATTGTGAACCAAACCTTTGTTCTTGTATTAATTTGAAGTCACCTTTCTAATTTGATGTGTATGTGATTGTGAATCATACCTATTGGATGTAGAGGGACCCTACAGATAGTCAAGGTTTTTATTTTATTTTAATTTCATTTCTTTATGATTGTTTTCATTTAATTGCTTTCTATTATCACTACATTCTAGTTTAATTACTTCATTGTTTTCATTATTTCGTATAACTTAGATTATTTCGTTTACCATTTAATATTTCATGATGCTTGCAGTTGTTTAATAGATTATTCCTTCAACTTTTTTCGCTTCATCACAGTTAATATTTTCATGATTTCTAGAATCAAAATTTATATCGCTCTGCAATTTGTAATTAGAGATTTCTTTCATACTCCTTAAGATTAGAATTTGTATATATATATATATATAGACAAGCTTTTTCCAATACTCTGTTTTCATAGCAACAAAGTGTTTATATAGATCCATAGTTTTAGGATGAATAACATAAGACATTTTAGAATGATAAGCAATTAGAAATGATTTGAAAAATTAATCTAACAATAGTTTAACACCCATTTGTTATAATAGTAGCTTAACTTCCATATATTAATTTGTAGAAATTTAACTCTAATAAAAATCTACATAACAACGAAAATCTCAAAACAAACATAACCATCATCTTACTAAACGAAATATTAGGCTTCTAGAATATATAGTGCACCTGCACTTCATAAGTTTACCAACTTCGGTCGATAATTTATGCTTGCAATTTAAGAACATTAAATTGACCAAACATTTTGGCATCGTTGTCGGGGAACTGTAAATAGAAGCCTTACAAAAAATCAAATAAAAAAATGACATGCATAGGGAAAGAGACTCTATAGGTAGGTTTGTATGTTGATGAAGAAGTTCAATTCCTACATCATCACTCACTCCACCACGACCTCGTAGTGCCACACCACCCACACAAACTCGAAGTCCATCCATAGTAGGCCAATATAGACCTCCTGAAGTCTTAAGATGCGAAATCCAATGTAAAGGTTCACCAACTTCATCAACAGAGGCTATGATAGAAGAAGATCCTACATATCCAACAACTAGAATAATTTTTCTATCTTCAATTGGAGAGCAACTTCTAACTCACGAGTTATAAGTTCCTTATGAAGAAGAAGAGGAAGAAACCTACTTCAAACCATTGATAGAGGAACCAGAAGAACTAAAAGAAAAACTAGATAATCTTGTTGTAGAACCAAATTTCTCTTATGAAGAATCCATCATGGATGAAGAAGGAGAAGGAGAAGTACACAATTTCAATGGTGAACAACATAGGATTGGAGGAGGGGGAGGAGGAAATAGAGGAGGTAGAAGAAGGGGTGGTAGAGGTAGAGGAAGAGGAGATCCAAAACCTTTTGGATTCCCTATCCCTGATGAGGATACGACATTACCAATGAAAAACATCTCACCCTCTATTCTCCCCAATTTTCATGGAATACGAAGTGAAGACCCAGAGACATTTCTCTTTTAATTTGAAGTATTATGTAGATCATATGACTATCTGCATGATGCTAAAAAACTAAAATTGTTCCCTGCCACATTAAAGGATGCAACATTAAAATGGTTTATGATTTTATAAATAAATTCTATAAGGACATGGGAATAAATGAAAGATGAATTATTAGAGAAATATAAGGATTATTGTATGCCTCATAGCATCAAAGATGTAGTCTTAAAAATGGTACAAAATGAAGATGAGAATCTCGAAGACTTTGTTGAGAGATTTGTTTATAATATAAAAAGGGAAAAAATGAATAATCTGGATGAGGAAACTTTGAAAGCTCTCTTACTCAAATCCATTAAAGATGAGTGGATTGATCTTATCAATCTAATGGGAAAAGGAGATATTTCTCAGTTACCCTTTGTAGATATATGTGATCTATGTGTACATGATTCAAGAGGTAAAGCAAGAATAGGAAAGAGTTGAAGGGATCCTCTCTTATCAAGAGTAAATAAATCTACAGTCGGGACAATAAGTAGGGTGGAAATAGGTAGTTTTCTTGATAACTTTAAAACAGATATTTTAGGGAGTCTCAGTGAGAAAATTGACACCCTTAAAATACAAAACAAGCAGAAAGCCAAAAATGATGCATTATCCATCTTTTGAACTAGGTGTAGAAAGAAACATGCTCTGAGAGAAAATCATGATTTAAAAATCATAGAAACCTATGTTATATGTGTGGAAAATCATGATACAAAAGAATTTCCCTCTATACCAAGTCTTAAGGCTGTGTTTAGTGAAGAATGTGTTGACAATAATACTGAGAGGGGGGGTGAATCAGTATTATCTAATTCTTTTATGAAATCTTTCTTATTTATACTTTGAATTATTTTTGCATACCAATACCATAAATAATGAGCATGAACAAGAAAATCAGACAGTCACATCAAAGAACACCAGATATAAGGTGGAAACCCAATGTGGGTGAAAACCACCTGCTGCAACTTGTTTCTTTCTTCTTTAATGAGAAACTTCTTTTACAATATACTGGTGCAGTCCTTTACCAGTATGCAGGCTACAACCTGCAGAGGGCTACAACCCTCTCTCGTTTTCCAACTACTTCTGGAAGGGAGCTACAACCCCCTCAGCTCTTGTACTAGCTGATCCATTTACTAGTACGTAGGTGCTGACCCTACAATCAGATCTAGTTCATCATATCACATAAAGATATATTCAATCAATTTTCAGACTGCTGTTACCAGAACATGATATCAGACATCAGACATTACATCAAAACCCAGATCTCAGTAATGATAGACATGTACAGCAAAATAGATCTCAAGAGAAGTACGCAGCTTCACCCATATAACAGCTGCGTATAAGTACGCACTGTATCCAACTTCATCCCTGCGTATGTGCGCACTGTGTCTCACAGTCTTCCTGCGTATGTGCACTCTGCGTCCAATGAGCTGCCTGCGCCCCTCCGCAACTTCAGTGCTTCTGGTCCTGCGTATCTGCGCACCTGCAATGCTTCTGCACCTGTGTATCTCCGCTCTTTTCTTTCACTGGACCTGCGTACCTCCGGGTATAGATGATTTCGAGACTTTAAGAACAACCCAGACAGTCAGATCTACAGATCTGAACATGCGCCGAAGAGATCTCAATCTATCAGTAGATTCGCCTTATTTAGATCTAGACATCTCTCATAACCCATCACTAGAACTTCAGATCTAGCTTCTTAAGATATTCAACCCAAAACACACATGTAAGCCAAATGATCTCCTCTTCTTTAGATAGGTAAGCTCTTCCTTAAATCAAGGATCATGGGGCTCAATAATAATAATAAAATAATCAATACCACGAACCAAAACCATGATAACTCAATACCGACGGCTAAATACCATGAGAGAACCCCATGTGTGGGCGCTTAACTATCTTGAAGTGTGTGCAATAGGGGTACGCACCCCATGAACTGGATAACTGCGGGTATGTACGCACTTTATGTAACACTGGCCTGCGTGTACGCACCTTATGTAAGGTGTACCTGTGTACCTCTTATTTTCTCCAATATTTGATAGCTGATCATCAATCTCTGCTACTGTCCTGTTGTACACAAGCTCTGCTACTGTCCTGATGTATAGTGATCCATCACCTGAATAGGTTGCCATCAAGGACAACACTTTAGCCATAATGCCAACAATCTCCCCCTTTGGACTTGATGGCAACCACCACACTAAGTCACTCTCCCCCTTTGACATCAAGGGCAAAGGGCGTACCAAGATAATACTGTCCATACTGCTGTCCATACTCCCCCTGAGTACATGCTGGTTCTAAGACCAACCATTCAGATCTGTATCATAAGCATCGGCCTGCCATACTATTCCTTTGATGTATATAATGCCAACAATGAATTAATTGAAGTATATGCTCCCCCTGAGCCTGAGCCAATCATGACCGAACCATTTCCTGAGTCTGTTCTACTCCTCCTGAGCCTAAGCCAACCATGTCTGAACCTAGGTCTGTTCTGCTGCCCTTTCTTCATATACGCGATTTTGCAGCCTGTAACTCGCGTATATATGCTACTTGTCTTCATTATATCAGCGTATGCAAGGAATACTGAAATTCATCACTTTCAGATTCCCCTGTGTCTGTTATGTCAGCTGACTGAGTTATGCCATACTTTTCTGTTTCTGTGTTCTTCAATTCCTGGAACTGTGATGATGTATGGTCCTTTTGTTTTGAATTTTGAAATCTGCTCCTGCACTCCCTTGCTTTATGCCCATAGTTGTTGCATGTATAACACCTTACATTTCTCATGTTCCTTCTATCACAATCAATTGCTTTGTGTCCATATGCATTGCAGGCAAAGCAATATCCTCTGAAGTACCTGGGATGCGATGATCTTTCTC
>APFE031148249.1:29874-45029 GCA_000404065.3 Pinus taeda | reverse complement strand
TGATAACTGCGGGTATGTACGCACTTTATGTAACACTGGCCTGCGTGTACGCACCTTATGTAAGGTGTACCTGCGTACCTCTTATTTTCTCCAATATTTGATAGCTGATCATCAATCTCTGCTACTGTCCTGTTGTACACAAGCTCTGCTACTGTCCTGATGTATAGTGATCCATCACCTGAATAGGTTGCCATCAAGGACAACACTTTAGCCATAATGCCAACAGAATGAATGCCAAATCAAGTAGACCCCCTTTACTTTATTGCCAAAAGACCATGGAAAAATCCTCAAACAAATCAAACTCAAGGTTTTAATCCTCAACAATTTTGCACAATCTTCACAAAATAATTTGAATCCACCTATGCCATGGAAACCTTGGGCTCAACCACCACAATCTTGGAATCAAGGATGGAAAAATCCTTATGGAAGATATTCTCGATATCAACAATATCTGCCACCTTATCCAAAATTTCCACCACGATAATTTCATCAAACCAACCAGTTACCTCAAGCTTAAGCTCAAAATTCAAATCCACAACTTTTTTTTCCATTTTCACAAAGACCAAATCAATTACCCATTCAACCACTTCCAAATCCAAACAATAAAACTTCACAACCTATTTACAAATTAGAAGGACAGAATCCTCAAACTTATATAATAACTGCATTAGATCTGAATAATGTTCAATTAAGGTCTGGTAGAGTATTAGAAAGGAAGAAACCATCTGTTGTTATTCAAGAAACATAAACAAATTCTCAAAAAGATAATAATAACTCTGAAGAAGAATTTTCCCTTCCTCAGAAAGAAAATATTGAAACAGAAAAAAGTCGCACACATTCTAATAATACTCCTATTATAGAGCAATTTTCAGTATCTATCTCAAGACAACCTTTTCCTAAAAGGTTGAAAACCTATAAAGGAGTAGAAAAACAAATCATATTCCTTGATTATGATATGCTATATGAATTGGAAAATGTCTATATAAAAATTCCTTTATTACAAGAAATAAAAGAAATACTGATTTTTAAAAAATAATTAAGGGATTGAGTACTAAAGGATCGGGAAGAAAAATAAAAGAAACAAAAAGAATTCAATTAGTCAGGAAAATTACAGATATTATGATTGGGAAGACAATAATTCAAAAATATTTAGATCCAAGAAGCCCCATTGTAAAAACACACATCAATGGAACTGAAATACCAAACACTCTGATTGATCTACGAGTAGCCATAAATATAATGATCAAACAAACTATGGGTAAATTGAAGCTTCCTAATCTTCAATACACACCAACATACTTACAATTAGCAAACAAGTCAATAATTAAATGAGATGGTGTGTGAGAAGATATGTATGTATCCTTAGATTCTTGGGAATATCCTGTTGATTTCATGATTCTAATCTCCAAGAATAATTTACGAGGACATCCATTAATTTTAGGAAGGCCATGGTTAGCTACAGTTGATGCCTTTATCAGTTGTAGATCAAGAGACATGTTTATCTCAAATAGAAGCTCGGAAAATAAATTTACATTGTACCCATCTGCAAAAACAATGATAGAAGTAGAAAATGAAGAATGGATAGATGAAGATAATGATACACAACCAATTTTCACTATTTCACAAATAAATGAGGAGGATCAAATTTTAAATTCAATAGTAAATCATTAACCCTCTTCATATTGCGACGATATTCAAAATTTTCAAGAACAATGTAATATTGAATATCTATCATCTAGACAAATGCCTTTACATTCTATGGAAAAATTTGGAAATTCTTCAATAGAATTTTCCCAGGAAAAACCTTGAACATCAATGAAAACTTGGAAGAATCAAAGAAAAAGAAACTGGTAGAAATATTACAAAAACACTCTTCTGCATATGCATGGGAATACACTGATATGAAAGGAATTGATCCTAAAACCTGTATGCATCATATCTATATTGAAGAAATTTCTAGACCAGTTTGACAACCACAAAGAAGAATGAATCCAAACTTAAAAGAAATCATTAAAGAAGAATTATAGAAATTGTTAAATGTAAATTTCATCTATCCAATATTTGTTATTCAATGGGTTTCACCCCTACTAATCGTTCCTAAGAAAAATGGAAAATGGAGAGTATGCATTGATTATAGGGAATTGGATAAAGAAACTTTGAAAGATCACTTTCCACTTCCTTCCATAGATCAAGTTTTAGATACATTAGCAGGGAAGAACTACTTCTCATTTTCGGATGGTTTTAGTGGGTATAATTAGATTCAAGTAGCACCTGAAGATCAAGACAAAACCACATTCACCTGTCCATGGGGGACTTATGCTTACAGAGCACTTCCTTTTGGATTATGCAATGCTCCAGCAAAATTCCAAAGAGCAGTACTAGGAATTTTCTCTGATCTTATTCATGGTTGCGTGGAAGTGTATATGGATGATTTTATAGTTTATGGAAATTCTTTTGAAGAAACACTTAAAATTTTAGAGAAAGTTCTCATAAGATGCAAAGAAGAAAATATTTCATGAAGTCATGAAAAATGGTTTATGATGTTTAATGAAGAAATTGTTTTAGGTCACCATATTTCAGGAAATGGAATTAAGGTAGACTCATCTAAGGTAGAAGTTATTCCAAATTATTAGTCCCAAGTTGTCAACAAGATGTTAGGAGTTTTCTTCTTTTTATTGGATATTATAGAAGATTCATAGAAAAATTGACAAAGATTGCATCTTCACTCTTCAAATTACTCACCAAAGACTGTGAATTTAGTTGGAACTTTGATTATCAAAAGGTTTTTCAAACTTTGAGAAAGAAGATCTGTGAAGCACCTATCTTAAAATGACCTAATTGGAAATTTCCTTTTCATATATCAACTCAAGCTTCAAATACAACTCTAGGAGTTGTTTTAGGACAAAAAGACCTCACTCCTTATGCCATTTATTATACCAGTAAAAATTTAACTCCTGCAGAGCTAAATTATACTATAACTGAGAAGGAGTTTTTAGTTGTCATTCATGCCATTAATAAATTTAGACATTGCATTACTGACTATGAAACTTTCATTCATACATACCATTATTCCTTTAGATATTTAATGAATAAACCAGTTACTAATGGTACAATAACAAGATGGCCATTATTGTTACAAGAATTCAATATCACCATTTTGGACCGACCTAGAAAACAAAACACAATTGTTGACTTTTTATCTAGAATTCAAAATGACAAAAAGGATATACCTATAGAGGATAAGTTTCCTAATGAATATCTTTTTTTAGTGTCTACTAAATCACCTTGGTTTGCAGATATTACCAATTATTTAGTTTCAGGAAAGTTACCCTCCTATTTGTTTCCTAGAGAAAAGAGAAAAATAATCCAAACAAGTGCATCTTATTCATGGATAAATGAAGAATTATACAAGACATGACCAGATCTCATCATCTGAAGGTGTATAAGAGAAGTTAAAGCACCTAAAATACTTAAAGCATGCCATGATGAACCATGTGGGGGTCATTTTGATGACAAAAAAACTGCTTATAAAGTCCTTCTCTTAGGATATTATTAGCCTTCCCTTTTTAAGGATGCCAATGAATATGTTAAGAGGTGTGATAGATTTCAAAGAATGGGGAAACATGTTCCCTCAGACAAAATGGCACTACAACCTCAGGTACTCATTGAACCTTTCGAGAAATGGGCTTTGGATTTTGTTGGATCAATTAATCCATCTTCAAAACAAAAAATATATATTCTTGTATGCACTTATTATGTTACTAAATGGGAAGAAGCTAAAGCACTTTCTTTTGCTACCTAAAATATTGTAGTTTCATTTATTTTTGAGAATATTTGTACTCGTTTTGGTGTCCTAAGAGAAATTGTAGCAGACCAAGGAAATAAATTTAGATCCAAAGTAGTGCAAAAGATAGTAGAAGGATATAAAATAAAGCATTGGAAGTCTACTCCATACCATCCATAAGAAAATGGACAAGTAGAGTCTACCAACAAAGTGATTGAAGAAATCCTCACCAAGACAGTTCACTTGCAGAGAAGGGACTGAGCAGAAAAGGTTCCAGAAGCTTTATGGGCCTACCGTACCACATGGAGAAACACAATAGGACATACTCCCTATGAAATTGTTTATGAGAAGCAAGTCCTATTTCCAATTGAGTTCTAAATTTAGACCTACAAGACAACAGTCAAGTTGGGACTTCACTTATCAGAAGCACAAAAGCAAAGAATGGGACAACTTAATGAGCTTGATGAAATAAGGTAAGATGCTATCCAGAAGACTAGTTTAGTCCAATAACAGAGATCTAGATGGCACAATAAATACATCAAAGAAAGAAAATTTCAGCCAGGAGACTGGGCATTACTCTTTGATTCAAAGTTCAAAAATTTTCAAGGAAAATTTCAAACTCACTGGCTTGGGCCTTATGATATTGAAAATGTTTTTGATAATGGAGTAGTCAGAATTAGGACTATTGGTGAAGAAAAGGTTCCTCTCCTAGTGAATGGACATCGACTTAGGGTCTATCACAAGCCAATGGCAAAAGAGGAATTTGTAAATATTTTCCAAGACAACTCTAATTTGAAGTTGGTTAAGAATTCTTCTTCTTCTTCTTCATCTCCACCTTAATTTTTTTTTTCATATAACGATATTATATTATATATATATATATAAACATGAAAACCAACATTTGTTGGCATGTTTATACACAAAATTCAAGATGAAAACCAAGAATTCTTGGCATATTAAATTTTCTTTGTATCCATTTTCTAGAAATCCATCTTATTTTATCCTTTTCTTTTCAAAAAGAATAAATAGCTACAAAATTATTGATTTTATGCAACTCTGATGACTTTCGGCAACCAATGCGGTAGACAACTCTGATCATGCAATTGAAGGAATGATTGACTCCATCCACTGCAAGGTACCTGAAGACAACATAAAAGGCAACCAAAGGTTAGCAAGCATATAACTTAAAGATATCCATTTCTTTAATTTAATAAGAGGGATTAAAACATTACATATATGAATTGTAAGACATAGTACTACCGAAAAATCAAAATCAGTATTGCAAAGAGTTGGTTGTGTCATGTCAAATCTTGCATAATCTGCCATTCACTTACATTCATCTTCACTCATATCCCAATCCATTTAATCGGTTGCCCAAAAAATAAGCATGGATGATATTAACGTTTATATTATGCCTCATTCCATTATACCCTCATTATCTACACTCTCGTTGTTCCATCACTCACACTCTTGGCCTCTCCGCTCTAAAAACCCTACCAAGCCATCCTACCCTATCAAACAATTTTTTTTTGAAATAAAGCTTCTCGGCCATTGGTGTGATAGTCAGAATGGAGCTGACATGCTATAAATTTTTGGAGGGGTATCCACAAACAAAATAATTACTACAAAAATCATAATGGCTCGAATTTGTAGAGAAATTTGATGGTTTCCATTGAGAAGTGACAAAATCCTTCACCATGGCCTTTGATGGAGTCGAAGTGGAGATAGGGGACATCAAATTCACAATGACAGAGTCATTTATAGCCGAAGCCCCTAGATTGTCATGGAATGGAGAGAAATGGTTCAAGAACAGAGGTATTCAAACAGAGGACTAGAAGGTTTTCCTGAAGAAACCAAGCATGGACACCACCATTTTCAAGAAGGGCGTCCCTAGAACAACATTGAAAAGTAAGTGGAGGAACCTACTTCTAATAATCCAAAAATTTGTTCCCTGCAAAGGAAGGTTTAGATGTATGTTTTTCTATCATATTTGGTTGCTAATGAATTTTCTTGAAGAAAATGAGATAAACCTTCCATATTTCTTGCTGAATAGTCTTAGAAAGATGTTAAGAAATGTTCAGAGGAGAATTTAGTTTGTAGATAATACAATGTATCACCATGGTCTAGTCAAAATACTTGTTGAATTTCATCTCCAAACATAAGTGATAATTGGGAGAGATTTTTAGTAAGAAATCACTTTCAGGAAGAAACTCATGGGAAACCAAATAACAACGAACCTAACAGGGGAAGGAAAAGAAAAATGGATAAGACACAGGAACAAGAACCACAACAGCCACATAAAATGTCAGAAGATGATATTCTACTTGCAGAATTTTTAGAGAAAATAAACAAAAGAAACGTTAGAAGAAAGAATGCCAGAAAAGAAATAGATATTTCATCACAAGAAGAGAAGCCTAAAACAAAAAGGAAAAAAACTCAAAATACCCCTATCATAGATTTAAGGAGTACTAGACTCAACTCAATGAAAGGACTACCCTCAAAGATCATAGAGCATGTTAGTATAGAAATAGAAGAAAACACAGAAGCCAAAGAAGAAGATTTAGGAACTCCTCCAAGGGTTTCATGTCCAAAGGTTTCATTACCAAGGGTTTCACCACCAAGGTTTTCATAACCAACTGTAACATTGCGTCCTTATATTCCAAGATGAAGAATGCTAGAGATTGATCTGGTGCAGCAAGAGATCTATGATTATATTGAGTCCTTGGAGAAAAGGGACGCAACAATAACATCAAATCCAATTCAAGAGGAAGAAGAAATTAAAATAGCTAAGATTGACAATATCCTCTTACATCTAAGCCTTAGGTTTAATAAGAACAAGAAACTGAAGAAGAAAATCAAGGATTTATAGAAATAGATTATAAACTTGAAATACAAGATCCTCATGAGGAAATCAAGGATGGCAATTACTAGAAAGAAAGTGAAAAAGATGATGTTGGATGTACTGGAAGAAGTGTCCAAGAAAATGTAGTAGTTCAAGATATCAATTTTGAAGTTTGTACGAGATGGACATACAAAATATTCAGTGTGGGGGAATGTAGAGTTCCATAACTATTTTGTTTTGACACACTTTTTCCATCATTTTCCTCTTTTTCATCATCAATATCAACTTAATAAAGGTAGTAAATCATTGATTTTGATAAGGTAACAACTCTTACATGTCTTATTTTTCATATGCATTAATGTTCCTTATTGTTATATTAAAAAGTGCATTAGCTACAAAATTAACATGATTCTGCAGCCATTTTGTAAATCTGCAGCTACCTCCATGGTTCGCGAGGTTCTCGTGTGCTAATGAAGAAACTAAGCATATGGGTAGTTGCGGATCGATCCCATCATGGATCTCCTCCTATTTTCTCGAGCCAGTTCACCGAAGGAATCACACAGTGACGTGGTCAATGATACAAGTCAACACGTAGCAACAAGAATCTAGGCACAACACGTTTTCTCGATTTGCTTTCTAAAGAGCGAATCGACGAAATAACGCTTTTCCTATCTAGTTTCATATATGAATTAGGATTGAATAACAGACCTGTAGGCCTAGAAGTCTCAACTGATTGAGCACACATTTTATATAAATATACCTCTGTAAATGATATCAAGGAGGAAGTATTAGTTAACTGCTGAAGAAATTGTGAACCAAACCTTCGTTCTTGTATTGATTTGAAGTCGCCTTTCTAATTTGATGTGTATGTTATTGTGAATCATACCTA
The DNA here is from genome assembly GCA_000404065.3 of Pinus taeda. Lineage (NCBI taxonomy): Eukaryota > Viridiplantae > Streptophyta > Pinopsida > Pinales > Pinaceae > Pinus > Pinus taeda. The sequence continues at coordinate 37,514 of APFE031148249.1, read as the reverse complement.
CTGGATGCAGAGGGCGCTTGCAGACAGTCAAGGTTTTTAGTTTATTTTCATTTCATTTCTTTATGATTGTTTTCATTTAATTGCTTTATGTTATCACTACATTCTAGTTTAATTACTTCGTTGTTTTCATTATTTCGTATAACTCAGATTATTTCGTTTACCATTTTGTATTTCGTTATGCTTGTAGTTGTTTAATAGATTAGTCCTTCAACGTTTTTTGATTCATCATAGTTGATATTTTCATGCTTTCTAGAATTATCACTTTGCGGTTTGTAATTAGAGATTTCTTTCATACTCCTTAACATCATAATTTGTATATATATATTTTGTAGACAAGCTTTTTCCAATACTCTGTTTTCATAGCAGCAAAGTGTTTATATAGATCCATAACTTTAGGATGAATAACATAAGACATTTTAGAATGATACTCAATTAGACATGATTTGACAAATTAATCTAAAGGTAGTTTAACTCCCATTTGTTCTAACAATAGCTTAACTTCCATATATTAATTTGTAGAAATTTAACTCAAATAAAAAGCTAGATAACGACGAAAATCTCAAAACAAACATAACCATCATATTACTAAATGAAATAATAGGCTTCTAGCATATATAGTGCACTTGCACTTCATAAGTTTACCAACTTCGATCGAAAATTTATGCTTACAATTTAAGAACATTAAATTGACCAAAAAATTAACATGGTTGGTAAAATTATGAGAAAAAAAATAATTTTGATCCTTTTATGCTTAATTATTTTTCCATTTATATTATTATATTTTTTTAATAAATCATTATTTATTAAACAAAATAAAAATAACATATATACACTATTCATTTTATACACAATGTATACAAAACATTGTTTGTCATCTGTTTGATTCGGCCCTGAAGTAATTCGTCCCCGCCAAGAGAACTTTGAAGGTGAAGTCGATTTTTTATTGAGAAAACCCTGAAGGCTAAATGGGGAAGGAGATTCAAGTAACTCCCCAATCTATGAAGGTTTCTTGCTAGGTTTATACTCTCCTAAGAATTGATTGGCGCTTTCCCTTTTCTTTGAGCCATGACGCATATCATAAAAGCTACATTAGGGTGGCGAGTAATAAACACATATATCAACTAAAAAGTGAGGGGTTTATTGCTCGACCTAATTCATCCCCACTGAGAAAACCTTGAACGTGAAATCGATTCGTCATTGTGAAAACATTGAAGGCGAAATGGGGAAGGAGATCAAAGGACGAGAGGAGGACTCTGTGCCATTGAAGGCCCCGAGGAGTAACCTGTATCCTTAAGAATCCTTCCATATCATTACTTGAAAGTGGTCTGACCCTCTTACTAGATACGAGAATATGTACAATAATAGCCTCCTCACTAGATGAAAAAATAAACTCACAAGTAGATAATGGTTTGCTGAATTGTATGACATTATTTCCAAAGGATTGACATTTAACAAATACGTCTCCAAATCTAATGTACGAAATCCCTCTAAAGTTAAATGTTCTATCAATATGGTTTCTTAGTGCTTGAGAAAAGGTAACAACCACCTCTTTAGAATCTCCTAGGGAAAAATATAACCAAGAAGCAACCAGTTTAAGACCAAAGACAACAGCCTGGGCAATTGCATTGATACTTGATTGGTGGCTAGGTAATAACAACCAAAGTTTTATTTTCTCATCTGGGTTGTCAATACCCTGAGAAGAGTCATACGGTCCTATGAATGAGTTAGTCCAGGTGCCTAAAAGGTCCCTATTTTGTAAGTGTATGTGATCTAAAAGCACCAATAAAGTAGTAGTGTCTTTATATTCTTCGATATTTGTACTTTTCTCTATCGAGTTAAACAATGAAGTGAAATGAGACTATTTAGTAGTAAGAGAGTCAACATCAACTTTAAGCTCTCTATAAACAACAATTTTCTTAAAAAATAACTTCTATACCTGTCATGAATGATTTAAATATTTTTCATTTAAAGGTAACTTCTAGATTTGTCATGAAAGATTAAACACTACACCAAATTAGTTCACTATCCATTACAGCGTATATGTAATCCTCTTGACCTTTAGTGGTAAGATTATACAACAAATATAGGGCATGTTCCTCCAAAATTTCGTCTTCACAATGCTCTCGCATATGTTGGGTTTAATGGTTGAACAAATCTATGGAATTCTTTCTCAAAAAACATTTTCCTTTGTTTCAAGTTCAAGACAACATCATTTTAAAAATTTGAACAATGCACGGATGTGGGGTAACACCTCTCAATCACACGTGAGTCTCTTGGAGGGATTGATTTGATTTTTTGGCATTACTCTATTTCGGAGAGTTGGTTTTTCATTGATGGCACATATTTTTATGTTCATGGAGGGCTCGCTATGTATTTTTTCTTCTTATCTATCCTCATATATCCATGCATGGCTTCTTTCATGTTGACCATGAGGCATATTTCCTTATTTTCTTATGAATTTAGTTACTTAGATTAGTTGTGCACATGATATTAGACCATGGTTTTTTATTTTCATAATGTATAAGACCAATGGATTTTGTCTTATCCATTTTCTTTGAGCTCTCTTCTCCTCTATATAAAGAGAAGCTCTCCTCATTTGTATCTAACTAGAATTTTGATAGGGAAGAAAATATTTTCTCTTGCTCTACAATATTGAATTGTTTATAGGTAGATCATGTGATATTGGATTTGTTTTTCATGGTGAATAATGCTTTGGATCATCAATTGTTAAGTGGTTTTCTTCTCCAAATTAGGCTAAGAGAAAAAAGTGTCTAATAGCTTTGTCATGCATTACTTTATTTTTCTAAGTGTCATTTATATGGATAGCTTTGTTCCCCCTATTATGATACTTGCATTATATATTTTAATTTTACACTAATCATCTAATGTTTTTTATTTTATGTGATTGGATATTTTTGTCCTCCTTGTGTTTAGGTTGGATCATCATTTTGAATCTTGTGATTTTAGGGTTTTTTTACAATTGGAGAATATTTTGATTTGGCATAGTAAAAGGAGTTGGATAACTTTGTCCTCATCACCCTTATTATTTTTATAATTATTCATTCTTCTCCTTCAACTTGATACAATTCAACTTCTAAATCCATTTTGCAGGTATATAAACGATTTTGGAGATACTTGGCCCCGGGTTTCATTAATTTTATGAAATAAACTTAGAACACTCCCTAAGTTATATACAATAAGTTAAGATATCATAAAAGGATATGAAAACCCCACCCATGGTTCTCTCATAAACTTCATTGTAAATATTTTTGCAATGTCTGAATTAAAAAAAAGGGGACTAAGTCAAAGGGACACAGATTCCAGAGTTGGGGAGTAGTATTGCTTGCATAGGATGTGTCATTATTTATGCATAGAAAGAAACCTGAACTATAGTACAACCATTAAACGTTGGCTAGTGCATGAATTCAAGGGACTAGTTCTAAAATTTAAATGGGTTGCAAGAGAAAGTACTAAGACCCATGTTGCTTGAAAAATAACGACAAGAAAAGGGGGAAGATATTTATGCCTAGGACTACGAATAACAAGGTAGAAAGGACACAACAATAAATGTTGGATAAGAAAGAGGCCAAGGAAGCAAGCACAAGGGGGAAAGAATCCCTATAAAACAAGGAAAAGACAACAAAAGACACATTCATTTGAGAGGGAAAGAGGCATATAGAGAATGCACCTATTCAATTATCAAATGAGAGAAATCAATAAGTATCAAAAAAGAGAAGAGAAGAGAAGAGAAGAGAAGAGAAGGGGATTTGTTTTTTGGTTCCTTGGAGGTTGTGGGTTGAGTTTCTAGTATTTGGAGCCTTGTAATAGCTTGGGGTCTCTAGAGGCTGTGGGTTGAGATATGATCGTTAGAGACCTGTAACAAGTTGGGCCCCTAGATGCTATGGGTTGAGAAATAGTTTCTAGATCTTTGTAAAAACTTGGGTCCCTAAAGGTTGTGGGTTGGGATGGAATCTATGGAGCCCTGTAATAGCTTGGGTCCCCTAGAGGCTATGGTTTGAGATAACAGACCCTAGAGCCCAGTCATAGCCAGGGAAGTGGCCAATCCTGAAGTAGCATGAAAGGAAAACCTGACAAAAGACCTCTGGTAAGTTCATTACTCTTACAGTCCATTATGAACTCCCTAGAAGGGGGTGAATAACTGTGTACGTGAACTTGGGGGTGAGGCAAAGTACCTATGGAATCCCTATGTTGACACAGGAATTTATGTTCGATTGGTGGGATTGAGGAAGGAGGTCCTCTGGAGTCCCTATTTTAGTTGGAAACTGGTGATCAATTCACTTAAGCAAGCATCCCCCTCAGACTCTGGAATTTGGATTAAGGGTGACAACTACAAGTAAGTGTAGCTGCATATATTTATGGTTGGGTGGAGAGCCCTTATGCCAGACTTAGTTATGCTGCAAGTTAAAAGAGAAGTATATGTTTTTACTTGTTTATTTTTTGATGAACCATGATGCATTCCTAATTGTGTTATTTTTGGATTCTCGAACTGTATTTGTCTTGTTAATGTATGAATATGTGAATGCATTTTTATGTGGATATGATATTGATGGAAATGATGAATATGTGTGTGTGTGTGTGTGTCATTCCTCAGGAATAAGTGATTCTATTAAAATAAACTAAGTGAGCATGAGATTCAGAACTGGAAATAAGATGTTGCTGGAATGACTTACTGGTGTTGAACACAGAACAACGTGCATAAAATGTGTAATAACTTATATGATAATAAGGCCTAAGATATAACGTTGAATTGAACCTTAAACCAAATGAAATTATTAAGTGTATTGAGAACAATACATAAGTGAATAATAGAGGAACATAAGGCCATGTTGCAGGCCACAAAAAATCCATAAGAGCTTGAATTAAAACTTGAAACAGTGGGCTCATAGACCCTTTGTATTAATGTGAAACAATTACATGGAAGACCATCTTCTTAGTAGGGTCTGCATTGACTTACATCCATTTATTTTCTTGTGTTACAAGTTGTTTTTTTGCGTGACAAGCATTACATCAATGTTGAGGGTTGTTTCCCTTGGGGAAAGATGAAACCATCAACTTTACCTAAATGGCCTTTAGCCTTGCATTATGAGTATGATGTATATCGTTTGTTGGCATCCTAGTGTCACTGGTGAGGCACTGGGAGGTTCTATGGTGGGCGAGGTGGAGAAATTTCAAGAGCTCACACAAAACCCATAGTAGGTAAGCATCATAGGAGCGCCTACGTCATGATGCATGGGATTCCATGTCCAAGAACGAGGAATGCAAGTGGGCCATAACCTCCTTGGAGTTTCTTTCTCCCAAGCTTAGGAGGGGGTAGTACCATGGAACACCTTAATAAACCATTAGCATCGACATGAAGCCTTGAATTTGATGTGGAGGCATGTCTGACCTCTAAGGTAGAGCCATGGTCGAGAATACTAGCTCGAGGAAGTCTATGCAGTAGCAAAGTTTGTTTTTGGGGTGATTGTAGAGATCCAAATATAAGATGTAACGTGGGGCAAGGCCAAAGTCCCTTAATTGATTCATGGAAAAGAATGAGAAGGAAAACTTGTTGTGACATACAGGGACCAAGCACTGAACTTATATGAAAAAAATGGGAAACCTTATCCTTTCACAGATCAAGCCCTGACCATGGAGGCTTTCTATTAGTGAGGCTTTATCCCCCTCTAATGGAATTGGTCATGAGGGAATTGATGTGGTATGGAGGTGGGAGCCCAAAGCTTTACCTTGGTGTTGAAGTGGCTGCAACACCCTCCAAAAGTTTGGCCTGCATCCAATTTCAGAGCCTTCCTTGGGTTTTCTCGTGATGTTTGCAAGAACTTAGGCTCATCTCATGAGCTCGTGTCAAGTCTTTGTACCCTCCTCACTTGACCATTCAATGGAAATCCTTTTACATGTCGGTCATAATGTCATGATTGTAGCCATGTTCTGGCCATCCACAAAGTCCGCCTTCGTGTGTACAAGTTGTATTCGCTATGTAAACATTAGTCGCACTCACACATGAAGTTATATGCATCATTGTGCAAGCATCCTTGCAGTCATTAAATGATCAATCACGAGCGTCATGCTTGTTGCTCGCATCATCGGTTGGTCACAATGAGTATATGTTGTCTTGATGGTTAGAGGTGTCTTGTCATCGAGTCATGTTGAGTGTATGTTTGCAAGTTCATGTATGCATAAGTTCACTTACTCACACACTTAGTCATTTTACTGAAGTTTTGATGAATGGATCACCCTCTAATAGCCAGACCTCTACTAAGCTGCATTCCATAGTTTCAGCCCTCAGTGATCATGTATTGCTGCCCAAAATTTCGCAGAGCTTGAGGCTGTCTCCTAGGAAGCCTACACTGTGCAATCTCGGAATCAACCAGACTGATTATCACCTAGAACAATGCAGAAGCTTCTCAGCAAGCCATCTCAATCTGCATTGCCCACATGAAAATCAACCAAGCCTCTAGCTAGTTAACCAGAGAGTTTGACCGGGCAGTGACCCCAGGCCTCACTCCTACAAAATATTGCGCAAAAGCTGTCAAGCATGCCCACTTCCGCTAACTGAAGAAATTGCGTAGACATGCCTAACAAACACCCATTGCATGTCGATACACTGCCCTAAAAAATTGCATAGTTTTCTTAGCTAGTCACCCCGATAGCCAACCTACTTCTCTGCCTGAAAACTGCGTAGTTTTCATAAGCAGTAAACCAGCTTCCTAGCATACTTCTCAACTCGGAAATTGCGTAGGGACATCCAGCAGGCCAGCCTCCTCAATCTATGTAGTTTTTCTAGTAGCACTCTCATAGCATTCTGGCAGCACCCCAATACAATTGTGCAATTTTTCCAAGCAACCTCTTGTAGCCCATTGTCAGCTTCCTGGAGAAATTCCGCAGTTTTTGGTGCCAGTCTCCCTTTGGTGCCTGCAATGTCTCCCTGGAAAAATTGTGCAAATATGCCTTCCAGCCGATCCAAATCCCACGGACAGTCACTGCTAATCTGGATTGTCCATCTTAGTCTCCTAGTGAACTCTGCGCAATTTTCACTGGTAGTGCCTGGAGCCCGCATCCCGGCTTGAAATCTTCCTTGCTCAATTTCAAATCCTTGTCCTCTCTCCAAGTCACCTTCATCTAAAAGTGAATGACAATGCATCAAGGTAGACTAGGATATTTCTAGATTTCATGTCGTCTCGTCATGAGTGACTGCAGATACAACTAGATGGATGAGACACGACGCGATGACGAATGAGATGAACAAGGTGAGCATGTGTGGAGATTTGTTTGCAAATGGATGAACAAGGAATGCATGAGAGGAGATTGTTTCGTGAATGGATGAACGAGGAAAGCATTCAAGGAGATTTGTTTGCGAATGAAGGAACACATGAAACATGCAAAAGTACAAGCAAAGGAGTGACGTACACATGGAACATCAAGGGAACACCAAGACCGTCGAAGACTCCACACACCTTTCCATGCGGAGGTGAAGCTATGAGACAACAAGAGTACATCCATCACTCAGCAGCACTGCAACTCGACATGCATGCAACTAGAAACATGAACATACTAGCTCTATCATGTCGAGTCATGTCACAAATCATCTCGGCCACATCACTACTATGGGCCACATTGTTGTA
>APFE031148249.1:0-17610 GCA_000404065.3 Pinus taeda | reverse complement strand
TACCACTACAAATGAGTTGGTGAATGGCTGCAAGATGTCATCCATTAGCCTCATGAAGGTTGAAGGAGCATTCGTCAACCCGAAAGGCATAACCAACCATTCGAAAAGGCCCTCCTTGGCTTTGAAGGCAGTCTTCCATACATCAGAGGGTTCGATCGGTACCTGGTGATATCCTGACTTCAGATCAATCTTGCTGAAATATTTTGCCCCCTTTAGTTGGTCCAGGAGTCATCAATCCGTGGGATCGGGTACCTAATTACGACAGTGATCTTGTTTAGTGGCCGATAGTCAATACAGAGTCTCCAAGTCCCATCCTTCTTCTGTACCAGCACGATTGGGCTTCCACAGGGTGATGAACTCAGATGGATGTGACCTTTTTGCAGCAGCTCCCGAATCTGGCTCTTGATTTCGTCGTTCTCTAGAACAGAGCGTTGATAGATTGGTCCATTGGGCAGCGACGCACCTGGGGTCAGATAAATGGAGTGCTTGACCTGACAGTGTAGAGGAACCCCTACGGGGGAGGTGAAGATGTCCTCGTACTCCTCCATGACCTTGTCCATCTGTAGTTGTTGTGCAGAGGGGCCCTATCTGGATGTTGTGACCACCATCTTCTTCTTTTCTTGAGGGCGTATCATCAGGAAAACAAATTTCCCGATTTTGGAAATGAGCTTACTGCATTGTTTTGCAGTAACCAAAGAGATGGCGGCAAGCGGTGCTACCTCTGGTATCCTGTAAAAATTATTTCCAAAAGTAACAATAATAGCACGAGGCCTTGATTCATACACAACATGTCGCTTCCAGAAGTATGGTTGTCCTAATAACACATCACAAACTTCAAGGGGAGAAATGTCACACAATACCTATTACATGAAGGGCTTGATGTTGTATGGGAGGCGACATTGTTGGCGCACGCGAAGATCCCATCGTTGGTGCAGCCACCTGATGGTGTATGGTTGTAGATGTGTTGTGGTCGGTAAGCCCAACTGCTTCATGACCTCTGCTGAAATGAGGTTCTTTTGGCTCCCGCTATCAACAATGAACTATAGAGGGGATCCCTTTACCCACATCTAGAAGTGGCAGAGACGCTCCTCCTCCTATGGATCCTCGGGTTCCTCCTTCTGGATCTTCGTGGTGGCAATGGTGGCATTGGGCTCCACATTGATAATCTGCTTCCCTTTGTCATTCCCCTTATCGGGTTCTGACTCGGAGTTAGAACATGCATCTGATTCTGAAACCTTTAGCTCGGCCACCAATGACTATTTGGCCTGACACTCACTTGTGTTGTGAGTGGAGCTCTTACGGAACTCACACCACTTTCTTGTGTCCTTTTTCGGCTTCACGGTGTTGTTCTTTGTTTGCAGCTTTGGTGGGTTGTCCTGGGTTTCCCCGCCTTGGCTTTGTCCTTTGTTCTGCGGTTTGGGGGTACCTTTCCCTTGTTTCAGATTTGCAGACCCAAAGTCTCGCTTCTTCTGTTTAAACTTTTGCTCAATCTTTACGACATATCGGTATGTCGTGTCGAGCGAGGAGATGTTTAGGAATTCTATTTCTTCCTGGATGCACTTGTGCAAGAAACCACGGTATTTGAGTATCAAATGATTCTTTGTATCCTTGATACCCAACTTTGTGTGAAGGGTATCGAAAATATTAGTAAACTCTGGTATGTCTTGGTCCCTTCCCTACCACAGCGTGGTCCACTTTATGTATTGATCCTCATAGCTTCCGATAGGGTAGTACTGCTCCTTGATGGCATCTTGGAGTGAATTCCAAGTTGGTGCAACTGAAAATAGTGAGTCTGTACATTCATCCTTCTGCTCGTAGTGGGTTTCCCACCAATCCTTGACGTGGGGGGCTACTTTGAGAAGAGCAAAAATAATCTTTTCCCGACTAGAAAAATCATGAACAAAAAAATAACCCTCTAGCACATGTAACCATTTATCAATAGCATCTGCATCTATCTATCCCTCGAATATGGGGATTTCAAAATTAACTTGTACCTTAAATGGTGTGGCATTTCGAGAGTTGTTTTTGGAAGCCGATGCATCACCCTTGGGTAGCCGCTGAAGGATCTGGGCAAAGTTGTCCATCATCACATTCCTTTGTCGCTCGAGGGCTTCTTCAAGCAAGATTTTGATAGGATCTCCTGCCCCCTCATATTTCTTTTCATCTGCCATGGGAGGCCGTCGGGATTTGTGAGGTTGGTCTTGCAAAGGTTCGACTAGTTCGAGCCCTAACTCCTTATATCCCGACCTTGTTGGGGACATGCAAAGAAAAATAGAGAATAAAAGAAAACCACTTTGATACCACTGATCCGGATTTAAACAGGAACGCAACAAATTCTAGAGATAACCATAAACATAGAGATACAACGGAAATAATACTTCGTTTCATTAATGTAAAATACTGAAATATGCTTACAAACAGGAATGGAAATAAACCAGCTAGGGCAATGGTAGCTTATCTCTGAGAAGAGATGTGGCGGCTACCTAGCTCTAAACTATCATACAATGAGGGTCAAGGGCCTTTTTATTATTGAACAATAAGAGAAAACCCTAAACAACTAAAACCCTAACTCGAGGAGATGTAACACCAAGAGTTTGTGGGCTCCGTTGGGGTGAGTTGGACAGCCAACTTCCCGGGCTCACTAATTGGTCATATTATCTATGCTTGACGCGCATGATAGCCCATTAGAAAGATATCTCTGAGGACTACGACGGAAAAGACGATTTTAGAAAAAAAATCGTTGGTGGTAGATTTCCCAAAAAATGTCGTTTAGGGCCTCAAAACAGCTCCGGAAGTTTAGGACCCGAAAAACTGCTAAAAATAGTAAACTATGCTATAATTAAGGAAACTGAAAAACTAAAAGAAGCACTGGTGGGGATCCAAGTGGAATTAGCGGGTGGCCACCAATATCCACCTGGATCAAGGGGCTAGCAGAGACCGTGGCCATATTATTTGCTATAACTGTGCCAAAGCACGACACTCCACGTGAGACTGCCAAAACCCACACATCCATCATGTCAATACTACAAACAGTTCGACCATGTGATAGAAGATTTCCTGATACTTATAAAAAATTTGCAATAAAAGAAGACACAGACCCAACAACCAATGCAAAACATCTAGATGATGAGGGAGGAGCCTCACGAAGAAGATCATAGTGTAAATATCGTGACAATAAACGGTATGGCCACAGGAGAAGTCAAGGGAAAGAAACCTGAGGCTAAAGGTTGGGTGCATAAGGCTACCGAGAAAGAAGTAGACTTTGACGTTAATAAATCTAAAGAGACATTCATGGAAGCAAAGAAGAGCTTCACTGAGGCCTCCACCTCAGGAAGTCAAGAGAAACTGTCAGAAACTGATACAACATAGGAGGTAGATCCTTCGTTGTTATCCACTTTTCTAAAGACCTATATGAAGTTGTTGTGCGATAAGAAGGCAGTAGAATGACTCGAAGAGCTAGTAGGCAACTATGCAGGTAAGATTAAGCTTCCTTTAGAACAACGCATTGTGAGGAAGCTAGGTAAGCATAAGAATTGGATAGGGCGTGAGATGAGTTTGACCGCGTAGATAGGAGAGTATGAAATGGACTAGGTAATATTGGATCTAGAGTCAGATGCAAATGTGATGCCTAAAAAAATGTAGGATAGGAAGGGGAGACCTATGCTGCAATGGTCCCCCATACATCTATGCATGGCCATTCAGTAGAAGATTATTCCGATGGGGCGTTTATATGGTGTGACGGTAGATATTGAGGGAGGAAGTGCTCAAGCGGATTTTAAATCAATAGAAATAGTAGATGACATCAATCCATATCCTGTGATAATAGGAATTGATTGGACTTTTGACATGGATGCGGTAATCAACTTGAAGAAGCAGAAGATGAATTTTGAAAGGAAGGTGCTTAGGGTTATAGCACTGTTAGACCCTATAGAAGGAGCACGCTATACTGAACCTGTTCGTGACTTTATGGAGGATGATGATGATGATTGTTAGAAAATTATATATTATAGAGCAATGGAACACATGAAATATATTGCAGAAATATAAACACAGAAAACACATAAAACAAGAGAGGCACAAATATACGTGGTTCACCCAATTTGGGCTATGTCCATGGAGAAACAGGTAGTTCTTCCTTTTATATTATCTAGCAAACTGAAGAGAGACAATCTACAACAGATCCACTGTAATTCCCTCTTCACTTTCACACATTCTCCTCTCTCTTTCTCACTCATAATACATATCTACGTAAACGCAATACAATTCCCTCATATATATCGAGGGGATGCCTTCTAGGGAGAAAAACCTTAAACTTTACATAACTTCTACCGTCAGATCTCCGCCTAATGAAAGGCCTAGATTGACTACGAAATTAAAACATTTTACAAGGCAATTTTACATCTATTTTTGGCTTTAGGGGCGCTGCCCCCGATCCCCCGCAGGGCAGGGGTGGGGGTGGAGGGGGGCTCCAAATAATCATCGTCACTCCCCTTGGGCCCCCTTGGTGGCACACAATTACGAGTAGTCTTGTCACCACATTACGAACTAGCGTCCAATGCGGCGATACCTCTAAATAAAGAAGATAATTAGGCTCCACACCTAACAATCTCCCACTTGGAGACTGATTATATCAACTCCACAACTGCTTCATTTGCTGGACAATGAATCCACTTTGGACCTGTTTGTTTCTCATCTTCTTCTTCATACTTGAAGGCCAATTAAAACTAAGCAGAATCTCACTTTCTCCCTGGGTACAATTTTCGTTAACATATCTACAGGATTCTAGCTAGTGTGTATCTGTTTTAGCTTGAACTATCCATATTCCAACACTGACCCTATGCAAATGGTACTTGAACTATATATGTTTAGTCTTGGAATGAAATGCAGAGTTCTTTGCAATATGTATGGCACTCTAGATGTCACTGTATAACTTGTCCAACTCCTGCTTCTTACCAAATTCATCCATAAACCTTTGTAACCAAATCATTTCTTTACTAGCCTCTGTAGCAACAACATACTTTTATTCCATTGTTGAGAGTGCAACAACACTTTGTATTTTTGAAACCCAACTAATAATTGTTCAACCTATAGTAAACATATACCCTGTTGTGCTCCTCCTGTTATCTTTATCACCCACCATATCTGCATCAACATATCCCTGTAGAGCAATGTTTGAACCACCAAAGCATAATGCTTGATTTGTGGTACCTCTCAAATTCCTGAGAATACACTTCACTGCCATCCAATGTTCTTTTCTTGGATTGTTCATGTACCTGCTTACAACTCCCACTGCATGTGCAATACCAGGCCTTGTGCAGATCATTGCATACATTAAGCTTCCAACTACTGATGCATATGGAACTTTAGACATATGAGCCATTTCTTCCTGAGTCTTGGGACATTCCTCCTTACTTAATTTGAAATGGCTAGCCAAAGGTATATGAACTAGTTCTACATTCTGCATATTAAACCTTTTCAACACCTTTTCTATGTACTCACTTTGAGACAATGTTAATTTGCGATTCTTCCTATATCTAGTTATTCTCATACCAAGGATTTGTTTTGCAGCACCCAAATCCTTTGTTGCAAATGAGTTTTCCAATTTTATTTTGAGAACATTTATTCCCTACATGTTAGAACTTGCAACAAGCAGGTCCTCTACATACAATAATAATATAATATAGCTGCCATCATTTTGCCTTTTGAGATAAAAACAATGATCAGAGTGAGATCTGGTATAACCTTGTTCAAACATAAACCTGTCAAATTTTAGATACTACTTCCTTGGAGCCTATTTTAAGCCATACAAGCTCTTCTTTAACCTTCACACTAGTTTCTCCTTCCCTTTTACCTCATATCCTTGTGGTTGCTGCATATATATCTCTTCCTCCAAATCCCCATGGAGAAAGGTTGTCTTTACATCTAACTGCTCAAGATGAAAATATTCAACTGCTACTAGACTTAAAATAGTTATGAGTGAAGTCATTTTAACAATAGGAGAAAATATCTCATCAAAGTATATACCCTTTTTTTGTGAGAACTCCAGCACCACAAGTCTAGTTTTATGCCTTTTTCTACCTCCATCTTCTTCCTTCAACCTGTAAACCCATTTATTTTGCAAGTTGTTTTACCTGCAGGCAACCTGACTAAGTCCCAAGTCTGGTTATGTGCTAAGGTGCCCATCTCTTCTTTCATGGATTGCTCCCACTTCTTCCTGGTTTCTACCTGCATTTCTTCTTCATAACATTCTAGTTCGGCAGAATTAGTCAACGATACATAATATAATGAAGGAGAGTATTGTTTAGGGAGTCTACTTATCCTGGTAGATCTTCTAACATGACTTTCATGTGTTTTAGGTGCTTTTTGTTGTTGTGGTTGTTGTTGTTGTTCTGGTTGTTGATCATTATGATTTTCAGGCACCTTCACTTTTTCTGTGATCTCACAAGCATTGTGTATTCTTTGTTTTCTTTTTCCTATTTCTTTTCCTACATCTAATCCTTATACAAAACCTTTTCATTGAATATGACATCTCTGCTCCTAATGATATTGTGTTTTTCATAATCATCAAAGTGATAACCAAAATCATTAACACCATATCCAATAAAGGTACATTTATTTGATTTTTCCTGAAGATTTGTTCTATTTTCTTTATTAATGTGGACAAAGCCTTCACAACCAAAAGTATTTAAAAATGAGTAGTTTACCTTTTTACATGTCCATGCCTCCTCTGGAATACCACCATCCAAGGAACTTGAAGGCCCTCTATTTATTAGATAAAAAACAGTATCTACAACATTTTCCCAAAATTGTAAAGGAAATCCTACATGCAATCTCATGCACCTTGCACACTCCATGATTGTCATGTTCATCCTTTTTGACACACCATTTTCTTGTGGTGTTCCTGGAACTATCTTCTCTCTACGAATTCCATTCTCTAAACATTATCTATCAAAGTCTTTGCTGCAATATTCACCTCCATTGTCTGACCTGAGACACTTCAACCTTTTTCCTGTCTCATTTTCAACCAAATCTTTCCATTTCTTAAAAGTATCAAATACATCACATTAATTCGAATACAATAAATCTAGGTTTTGTTGGTTGCATCATCAATAAAAGTAACATAATAAAGAGAGCCACCGAGAGATGACACCTGAGCAAGTCCCCATACATCTGTATGCATAAGATATCATTTTTCACTCTTATTTTCTTTCCCAACTCTGAGGAATATGACTCTCTTCTTTTTTCCATTAACACAATTCTCACAGAATTTTAAATCAACATGCTTCAAACCTCGCAACAAATTTCTTGAGTGAAGAATTTGCATCCCCTTCTCACTCATGTGCCCGAGCCTATGATGCCGTAATGCCATATCTTCTCCTGTAAAGGTTAAATAATTAACAAAATTAGAAATACCATTGCATAAATGCAATGTACCAACCTTTTCTCCTTTTTCTATTACCAGGGCTCCTTTAGAGACCTTCTGGATTTTATCTGTAACAGTAGTTACACAACCTTCACCTCCTAACTATCCCGTTGAAATTGGATTTTTCTTCAGATTTGGAACATGTCTTACCTCCTTCAATAGCCATTGATTTCCATTCTACTATTTTATGAGAAATGTACCCATTCCAATGACTTTATAGGGTTTATCATCACCCAATCAAACCTGTCCAAAATCTCCATGAACATAATCATGAAAATGTTTCCTATCAGTTGTGGCATGGAATGAGGCCCCTGAATATACCACCCAGACATCAATACTATTTTCTAATGAATGAATCAAAGCATCTTGCAACACATCACCTGTCACATTCACTTCATGATTGTTTTCTTACTGTGCGTCTCCTTCTTTTCCCTTCCGAGACTTGCAGTCTTTTTTCAGGTGTCCTTTCTTTCCACATTTCCAGCACACTATTCTTGATATAGGCTTGGATATGCCTTTATTTGACTAACTACGATGTCCTAGGATCTTTCCTCTTTCCATTTTTCTTCTCCTAGTCTCTGTAGTCAAAGCATTACCTGATGTCTCACCAAAGCTTTTCCGTCGCATTTCCTTGCTAAGGATTGCACCAACAACATCATCAAACTTTAAAGTAATAGATCCAGAGATATAGTTACTAATGGCTATAACTAAAGCATTCCAACTTTCTGGGAATAAGCACAAAAATAATAGAGCCCTAACTTCATCATCAAAAGTTACCCCTTCAGAACTTAACTGATTAGTAGGTGTACTAAATTCATTTAAATGATCAGCAGCAGATCCACCTTCCGACATCTTCATATTAAATAAACGCTTCATAAGAAATATGTTATTTGAGGCCAAGGGTGTTTCATATAGTTTGGCCAATGTCGACATTAAACCCTCTGTTGTCGTTTCCTTTGAAATATTAAAGGCTATCGATGTTGCTAGGCACAACCGTATTTTTCCATGTGCCTTTCTGTTGAGAATATCCCATTCTATGTCTGTCATACTTATCGGCTTCTTTGGCTTTCCACTTAATGGTAGGTATAAATCTTCTAATACAGATAATATTCCATCTGCACCTTCCACAGTTGGTAGTTTTGGCTGTTAAAGTTTTCAAACCTAAACCTACCATCTTCTACAATTTCTCCCACTCAAACTAGGAACCCTTCTCTCCTGTGAGTTTATCATCCAAATAGACCTTCAACTCTGAGAGACACAAATATATGTGGTTCACCCAATTTGGGCTACGCCCATGGAGAAAGAGGCAGTCCTTCCTTTTATATTATGCATCAAACTGAAGAGGTACAACCTACAGTAGATCCATTGTAATTCCCTCTTCTCTTTGACACAATCTCCTCTCTCTTTCTCACTCAGAATACATCTCTACATAGACGCAATACAATTCCCTCATATATAGCGAGGGTTTGCCTTCTAGGGAAAAAAACCTAAAGTTTACATAACTTCTACCATGAGATCTCTGTCTAATGAATGGCCTAGATTGAATACGAAATTAAAAAATTTTACAAGGAAATTTTACATCTATTTTTAGCTTTGGTGGTGCTGTCCCCAATCCCCCACCAGGGGGGGCTCCAAATAATTGTCGTTGCCCCCCCCAGACCCCCCTGGTAGCGCACATTTATGGGAAACATTTCTGCCACATTACAAACTGGTGTCCAATGTGGCAATACCTCTTAGAAAAGAAGATAATCAAGAAACACACCCAACACTCATCTAGATTAGATATACAAAATCATAGCATGAGAGGAATATTCGATAAATCCTATGGATGATGGATGAATTACATGGGATAGGGATAGTTCCTGTACCTTATACTCGGATGAAGAGCGCGAGCACTTGCATAATCAGTTGAACGAAGTATCTACGCTCCGGTGCATATGATGACCAAATCACTGTGGTGTGTCTCAACTGAGGTAAGAAAGCTTCCACATTATGATGGTTTGATTGAATGATCTATTTTTGGATGAATTTGAAAGGGTAGTGTCTGAAGAACATTGCTTCCAAGTGCTTGAATTGGTACTGAGTGCTACACCTACTCGTTGGTGGGGTACGCACAAGGAGAACTTCATTGGTTGGAAGGAATATAGAAGGGGTATGAGATTAAGGTTTGGATATTCTAATACTAGGATTATTGAGAAGTAAAGTGGGAAGGATGATCCTCACGAGAATTTGGCATGGTGGACTAGAGCTTGGGGAACAAAGCCAAAACCAAAATGGGTGCACATCTTCTGTCATACCTTAGATACAATCCCAATGAACTAGTATTTGGAAACAAATCTTCAACATGGGACAGCTGAATGAGAAATCTTAAGAGAATTTTTTTTACTGACTTTCATCTTTGAGGATGGGTTTGAATGCATTGATAAAGTGCTTCAGGAGATAAAAGCCACTATCTTTAGGACCTCGAAGGAACCGGTAGAATGGACTCAGCCAGATTGGAGTACATAGTTGCACCATGCACTAGAATGTTATAATGTGGCTACTCAGGAGGAAGAAGAAGATCCACGAAATATTAACATTCTAGAATTTGAGGGACAACACAAAGTTGAGGGACCTCAGACAAAGAACTCTAATGTAACAGAACCACTGAAAACTCAGCAAGTAAATATTGGATCTGACATAGAGCCTAAGTTCGCGAAGATAGGAGATGGTTGGGACAAAGATACAATTGATAAGGTGGCTGAAGTGTTGTGTGAATACCAGGATCTATTCCCAACAAAGTTCTCGGATCTGAAGGGTATCATGGGAGATCTAGGCATAATGAAAATTACTTTGAAACCTCACGCAAAGCCCGTAAAGCATAGACCTTATTGGCTCAATCTGAAGTATAAAGAAAAGGTGCAAAAAGAGGTTGATAAGATGATGGAGGCTAAAATCATTGAGCTAGTAGAAGAATCTGATTGGGTGAGCCCCATGGTGGTTCAAGAGAATAAGCTGTCGGGAGAAATTAGGATATGTGTAGATCTGAGGAAGATGATTGATGCAAGTGTGCATGATCCATTTCTGACACCATTTACAGATGAAGTATTAGAGAATGTTGGAGGACAGGAGGCTTATTCATTCAGTGATAGGTTCTTAGGATACCATCAAATAAAGATCGTACTGAAGGATCGTAGCAAGACAACCTTCACTACAGAGTGGGGATGCTTTTAGTACATAGTAATCCCATTTGAGCTGAAGAATGCACCCATGATCTTCTCCAGGGTAGTAATCACGATGTTTAAGGAGTTTATTCATAAATTCATGGAGGTTTGTTTTGATTACTGGACTGTGTTCTAATTAGTGAAGCACCATATTTCAAGTCTATGCCTCATGCTAGATAGATGTTGCAGGTACCAGATCGAGTTGAACTTGAAGAAATGTATATTTTGTGTGCCTTTTGGATTTTTTCTAGGCCATGTAGTATGCAAGCAGGGATTGATGGTGGACCCTGCAAAGATCACAGTGATTATGAATATAGAAGCCCCTAAGAATGTTAATCAGTTGCACAGAACATTGGGCCACACAGGCTACTATAGGAAGTTTATCAAATCTTATGCCAAGATAATTCCACCGATGGAGAAAATCTTAAAGAAGGATGCAACTTTTTGTCGGGATGAGGAGTGTCAACAAAGCCTGGATATGTTAAAGGACAAGATGGTGACTGCACCCATCTTGGTATCTCTAGATTGGAAGAACGAGTTTCATGTGCATGTAGATTCCTCATGTATTACGCCGGGTGTGCTATTGACCCAACTTGGTGAAGGTGATATTGATCACCCAATAACATTTTCCAAGGCTGAAAAGAATTACTTCACTATAGAGCACGAAGGGTTGATGATGGTCTATGCGCTGTAGAAGTTTCAACATTATTTGTTGGGTGCACACTTCAAAATGTATACAAATCATTCTGCTCTCAAGTACCTGGTCAATAAGTCTGTGTTGGTGGGTGGGGAAATATGCAGGTGGTTGTTGTTGTTCTAGGAATATGATTTTGAAGTAATTGTGAAGCCAAATGATTGAATGCAGGACCAGATCATCTATCTTGGATTGAGATAGGCGAAGAACCAACTGATTTGGATGAAGGATTTCTGGATGTGAAACTCTTTGTTCTGCACATTTTGTATGATCATTTTGCAAATATAATTCAGTTTCTATCTATTGGAACAACTCTGGAAGGGTATTCTACTTAGTAGAAGAAGAAACTAGTGGTCCGCGTTGCTGATTTTTTTTTTATAGCGGGACATTTGTATAAGATGGGAATAGATGAAATATTGCTCTGATATGTTCTTGAGTTTGAGCACTCTAGTATCCTTGCTGAAGCACATGGAGGCATGGCAGCAAGACACTATGTAGGTAGACCAACCATGTAGAATATTCTACGCACAGGGTTATGGTGGCTGATAATGCATAAAGACGCTAAGGTATTTTTTAAAGCATGTGATGCTTGCCAAAGGAAGGTGAAGACTTCATGAAGAGATGAACTGCCCTTAAAACCTTAGGCTTCGTTACAAGTATTCGATAAATGGGCAATTGACTTTGTAGGTCCGATACAACCACTAGGAAGAAAGAGAGGTGCACGATACATTATTACTGCGACAGAGTACTTGACCAGATGGGAAAAAGCACAACCAGTGAAGGATTGCACTGCTGCTACGAATGCAAAGTTCCTATTTGAATATGTCTTAATGTGGTTTGGGTGCCCTAAGATATTGATGAGTGATAGGTGTATGCAATTCCTGAATGAAACAATCAGCGCAATGCAACCATCAGGGAACTTATGACTACCTTGGATAATGTCGTAACAAGATCAAATTTTATCTTTGAACATGCAATGGAGCTATAGACCACTTTGCAGGAGGACTCAAATTCGTAGAGATTAGGTACAAAGGTCAGAGAGGCACAACAGAAAGTCGACAATATCAGGGTGATTGCATGCACTTTGGTGCCAATCTAGTGTTTCACGTGCTTATAGGAAATGAAGGCACTACAGGCACAGTTTAAGAAGCTACAGCACAAGGAACAAGTTTTGAAGGTTTGGCTTTATCCATGGATAGAGGAAGCAAGTCAGGTTACTCTGGATACCCAAGAGAAGTTGAAAACTTTCCAATAGACACAGAGGGCCATGTACCTCGTGATGGAGGGGCCAACTACAGAGAAGTTGGTTGAAGAACTGTAGCAGGTTGTCATGCAAAACATAGCGGACCTTGAAGTCTTGAAGATGGAGTTTAGTGAACTCCACCACAAAGTGGAGAATCCAATTGAGTGACTCGAGGACAAGTCACCATATTTGTGTTGGGGGCCTGTTGGGGTGGGATCCCTAAGGTCAAATTTTGTCAGTAAAAGTAAAGTTTTGTAATAGCTTTGTAAAATACTATAAAGTCTCCATGAAATGAGGAAGTGGAGCGCGAATCTAAGTAAGATTCAAAGGGGCATTAGTCCCTTGTATGGGTAAGTGATAGGTCGGTTTTGAGACTCACCCAAGGTCTGCGGGCCATGGTATTGTACTGCAAAGGCTATATTTATTTGAGTCTTAGCGAGTCTTGGGGGATAACGTTTGATAGAGAATAATTATAAGGGCAAGGTCCAAAGGCAGGAAAATTATGTTTCCTATACTTAGGCGAAAGGGGAAGGCTCCTACAGTTGAGTGTGCAGAGACCTTGGTAAGGCGACAGCTGAGTGCGTGGGCCCTTATAGCTGAGGGCGTAGGGCGGAAAGAGTATGTAACTGAATGATAAATCTAATAAATGTTGTTTTGGATCAAATCTATTACATTTGTGCCTTGTTCCTTACTTCTGTTTAAATTTATGCATCTTCACTCAATGATATGTTTTCTATGAATTAAAGTGTATTTATTGCGCAAAAATGTGGAATATATAATATTTATGCATGATAAGGGTAATTAACTACCTTTGTGAAGTACTATATAGATATTTTGTAATTAACTATTTGGAAAAGGGTAGATCTATGCGAAGGCGGATCTAGGGATACGATTTATTGTGTGAAAGTAGTAAATCTATACCTTTTATGCAAGTTAAGTACGATCATGTACCTATGCGAAGATCTAAAGATCATTTCAATAGAGTTGCAGTAGTTGACTATCGGAAGGAATAGATCTATGTGAAGGTAGATCTAAGCTATAGATCCTTGGGAAGATCATCACACAGGCCTCTGGATGCAGAAACCTGGTTCTAGCATCCCCCAATACTGCTTCAGGTGAGACTACAACCTGAGCTACGTAGGTTGTAGCCAAAATTTCTAGCATTTAGGGTTTTGTTGGTTGGCGCGAATGACTCTAAACCTGGATGAGGCCCCCTTGAGACAACAAATGGTCTCTAGCCACTGTTACCAGAAGAAATAGTTTTTGAAGGTGCACTCTTAGTGCGTATCCAGTGTTAAAGCTGGAGGATTGGGATCTAGCCGGTCATGAGAGATTTCCTCATTTGGCCACCAATAAATACATGACCAATATTTAGTATGAAGAGATTGGGGTCATGAGGTTGAAACCGATGAAATGGGTCAAAAGCATCAAGCATGTCGGATTGCTGCATGTGCTATGTGTGCCACACTTCCACCGATCAATTATCAATATTGTTTGTGTGCGCCAGTTGCTCGCACTAGTGCATGATGGGTGTTTGTGGTTAGGGTAACATATCCCCATAACAAATATGTTGATCCATTGAATTATGAAGTTGCCCTATAAAGGGGTAGAACCCGCCAAGGATTTTGGAGGAAAAAGAAAAGAGAAGAAGCTTGTGGATAGGATGAAAATTTAGTTTGGGCTAGTCAAGAAGTTGTGCGGGTACTCCATCCACTCAATTATAGACCAAGCGGTGCAGTTTTCCACTCAGATTTTGGCCGGGAAGATCATGAGAAAATTTTGAGTGGACGAGGTTCTAGCACCAGTAATTTCATTGGCTACATAGTGCACAAAGGGGGTGTAGTACAAATGGGCACAGTACCTCTGCAAGGCATTTTTAGCAAATTTCCGCTAAGCACAGGAGGAAAGTAAGGCATTTCAGTATGCATGGCTCCTCATGATAATTGTACTATTTTCATGGCGACTACCAGAGGATAGTCAGTTCCCTCCATAGGATGAAGAATTACTGGAGGCAACGAAGTTCGCTTCACTATGGGTAATAAAGAATTTGGAGAGGATCACAGAGTCAAATATATTTTGGATATTGGTCGAGATGGACCTCCACACAGTCATAAGTCAGAGGCCAAGGTTCTATTTAACCTTGTTTGAGTAGTTACGGGTCTTCATGGAATTTAAGGCTGACTTCCATAATGTATCTATCTAAGTGAGGTGAGACCTTCAGAAGATATGGTACAAGTTGCCATACTTAGTTATAGAGGCCGATGTGCATGGAATCGTGGGACTATGGCCAATGGAGTGGCAGGAGCCCATAGACCTTGGTGCAAGAACCAGTAAAGGAGGAGAGAACTCCTCAGCGCATACAACAACTGAGAAGAAGAAGAAGGAACCTGAGGAAGAAGAAGCGTGTGAGAGGGCTATTCCAAATAAGAAAGATGTTGCTGCTAAGGCAGTTGCGGAAAAAGAACGTGTTGAGAAAGAGCGCACTGAAAAAGTGGACACAGTGGAGGTCAAAGCATCGACTTCCTAGCATACTGAAGAAAAAGAAAAGTACGAGCAAGAAGGAGGTGGGGGTGACACGAAGAGTACTCCTTTCAGGATGTCAGAGTGCCAAAAGAAGACAACTTCTGACCCAAGAAGAAGCAAAAATCAGAAAAATAGGTGCACGCAGATCCAATGGTCCTCACTAAAGGGGACTTGGTTGAGATTAGGGACAAGGTCCGAGATACAGAAACAGAACTGTGGCAATAGTTCGAGCAACAATACATGTAGACACTAGGGAGTGTTAAGAAGGATCTACATGATTTGAAGATTCAGACAGGAAGAATTTAGGCAAGCATTGGACAAGCAAGCTGGGTTGAAGCGAGTCTGTAGCAAGCGAGCGTGAGCATCATGGAACCAAAACGGACTGTGGAACTTAGAGTCATTTCCTTTCTAGAAGGAAGATTGCACGCAGAGTAAGAGGAAGACAATGCCCAACTTGGAATGATTGAAGGAGTGGGTATGAATTTAGTCACATTGCCACCTCAGACCCTCCATGCACTTCATCAGGGGGTCTTAGATGAGCTTCAGATCAAAGAACAATGCGCGCTATCGGTGATCAGCGAAGTTAAAATGAAAAATGAACAGATCATTTCCAAGAAGGTTCAAGATCTTAAGGAAAAAGAAGAAATCGCAATGCGAAGCTAGAACCTAGAATCCATAATTACACAAGCATGTAACTTAGTACCAGAGCTACACATTCCGAAGGAGGCGACCGCATAAACAAAGATTCGAAAATTGGCCATTGTAGTGCAACAGTCCAAAGAAGAGGTAGGTTGAGTTACTTTTTATTTTAAGATGAAGATATCAGAACTCCAATTGAAACTCCGACTGACTACTCCACCAGAGGTCAGGGAGTAGTAGGATGCAACCATCAAGGAAGATATGGCTACCTTGGATAATGCCGTAACAAGTTGCAGTTCTATCTTTGAACATGTAATGGAGCTATGGACCACTTTGTAGGAGGACTCAAATTTGCAGAGATTGGGTACAGAGGTCAGAGAGGCACAATAGAAAGTCGACGAGATCAGGGCCACAATGCGCACTTTGGTTCCAATCTAGTGCTTCGAGCACTTACAGGAAATGAAGGTATTGCATGCATAGGTTGAGGAGCGACAGCACAAGGAACAAGTTTTGAAGGCTCAACTATCCAAGAGAAGCTGAAAACTTTCCAACAGACACAAAGGACCATGTGCCTTGTGATGTAAAGGTTAACTATAGATAAGCTAGTTGAAGAAGTGTAGCAGGTTGTCGTGTAGAGCATTCCGGACCTTGAAGTCTTGAAGATGGAGTTCAACTAACTTTTCCACAAAGTGGAGAAGCCACTAGAGTTACACGAGGGTGAGTCACCATAATTGTGTTGGGGGGTTGTTGGGATGGGATACCTAGGGTCAAATTTTGTCAGTCAAAGTCAATTTTTGTAATAGTTTTTGTAAAAGAATGTAAAGTCTCCATGAAATGAGGAAGTAGAGCGTGAAGCTAAGTAAGATTCAAAGGGACATTAGTCCCTTGTATGCGATAGGTCAATTTTGAGATTCACCCATGGTCCGTGGGCCATGGTATTTTAATGAAAAGGCTATATATAGCTGAGTCTCATCAAGTATTGGGGGATAAATTGAGATAGAGAATCATTGTAAGGGCAAAGTGCTAAGGAAATAAAAGTCGGTTTCCTATACTTAGGTGAAAGGGGAAGGCTCATGTAGTTGAGTGCACGAAGATGTTGGTAAGTCTGCAGCTGAGTGCGCGGGCCCCTGCAGCTGAGAGCACAAGGTGCAAAGAGTTTGTAACTGAATGGTAAATCTAATAAAGGTTGTTTTGGATCAAATATATTGCATCTATGCCTTGTTACTTACTTATGTTAAAATTTATGCATCTTCGCTCAATGATTTGTTTTCTATGAATTAAAGTGTATTTACCATGCGAAACAAAGGAATCTATAATGTTTATGCATGATAAGGGTAATTAAATAGCTTTGCGAAGTATTAAATAGATCTGTTGTAATTAACGTTTCGGAAAAGGGTATATCTGCACGAAGGCAGATCTAGGGATACGATTTATTGCCCGTAAGTAGTAAATATGTACCTTGTATGCAAGTTAAGTATGATAGTGTACCTACGTGAATATCTAAAGGTCATTTCAATAGAGTTGTAGTAGTTGACAATCTGAAGGAATAGATCTGCGCGAAGGAAAATCTAAGCTATAGATCATCGTGAGGACCATCACACAAGCCTATGGATGTAGAAACCTGGTTCTAGCATCCCCCAATACTGCTTTGGGTGATACTGTAGCCTGTGCTATGCAAGTCGTTTCTGAAAGGGCCAATAGTTAGTGTTTTGTTGATTGGTGTGAATAACTTTGAACCTGGATCAAGCCCTCTTAAGCCAACAACTTCCATGCACTCATGGAGAACGTGGAAGGTTTTAATGAAACATAGGTCTATTCGCTACTCGCACACACACTTCGCGACTACCCATTCCAATGGTGTAGCGTACTACCTCATAACTCTGTG